>VDFB02238128.1:0-14875 GCA_007258455.2 Sequoia sempervirens | reverse complement strand
TCATCTTCCTAGCATAAGTGAATTTGGATCTCTCTCGATATGCATGGCTACTTTAGTGTGAGTTTGAAGCAAGTTCATCCTCTCACTAAAGTGGGGGCTAAATGTACCATAGAAAAATGGATCTTTGGACATTTTCATGGTCGTTTAGGTCTTTTTCCTATGATGCTTGGCTTATTCTGCTTAGATTTAATGTTGTAATGTGACTTATAAATTCACATTAGGTCTTGAATATTCCCAGAATTAAGATATGATGTCTTGTAGAAGATGTTGTAAAGTGTTATGTACATTTCTACACACTTGCACCTGAATATGCTTATAATTCTATCTAATATTCCTTTTTTATTCCCTTACCAAGTCTTATTTTAAAGTGTTGTAAAGTCTTGTAACAAACTTTCACGCTTTTCTAGGCTTGTCATCACTAAATACACCTTTCTTATGCTTTATTTGGCCCCTTTATGCACTTATAGGCCTTAATTGTGTTTTTGAATGTAAACCCGATAAACAACATTAAATTCAACTTAATTCCTAACACCCACTTACATGCCTTGAGTGGGACCCATTCACCATGGGTGGTGAATGAGTCCCTCTTGGCACAAAATTCAAAATAAATTCAAATTTCTTTCAAGTTTTTTCATTAAGACCTTAGGTCAGCCTGTGATGTATTTTTGGGAAATTAGGGCATAAGTGTGTATAAATAAGTGTTTTTCTATCCATTTTAAACCCCCATTCATCTATTCATTCAAGTATTTATTCTTGCATCCATTTGAGCATCATAGCATCATTCAATCAAGCAATTATCAAGCATCTTGGAGCAGCCATTGTGAACCCCTAATTCGAAGTGCCTACAAAAACACAACAACAAACAATGTTAGAGAGTTATTTTGTAAGCATGAACAAGGATTCCCCATGAAATCCATTCACAAAGCTAAAAATAGGAAATAAAACAAAGAAAACAATGAACATAATAGAAATATGAAATCCTAATTTAGCATGCAAACACTTGATCCCATGGGGGAGTTGGTGCAAATAGGTGTGTGGAGATTTGCCCTTTTCCAACTCCTTGAATGAAAATGTTGATTGAAAATATTGATCCACTTGATAAGTCCCTCAATGAGCTCCAAAATCTGCAATAAACTAGTTAAGAAGATGGATGGAATTTGAGAGATATTTGTGCATAATAACTTTGCATAATTGTGGATGATCAAATGCATGGTGAAGCATTCTATTTATAGAATGTTGAAATGGAAACAAAGCCAAAATAGAGCAATGTGGGACAAAGATTTGGCCAATGAAAAAATGCCACTTGTCCAAATGTGATTGGATGAGGAATGAGCAAGTTTTGACAAATGTGCCAATAAATGCATTTTTGAATTTGAAATTTTGAGAAAAGACATGTAAGAGGGGGAAAGAAAATTGCATTAAATGCCCCTTGGCTCAAGGCAAGGACATGTAAGAAGAAGTAAGTATCTTGTTGGAAGGACTTGTAAGAGAGAGTAAATGACATGTTGGAAGGACATATCATTCAAATTTTGAATTTGAAATAGAAGAATATTCCTCCAAAAGATGCTTTGTTGAGGAAAAATGAAGATTTAATAAATCAATAAATTGATTTATTTGTGCAAGTGGAAATATCTAGAGAATGCAAGTGGGTGAGATTAGTATTTAATCATTGTTAGATTAAATAAATGATGATTATGTTAGTTTAATGATGATTAGGTGAGTTGACTTATTTTGACTTAGATTTTTGGATTAATTTAAATCAAACAAGAGAGGAAATGATTTAATGAGTTTAATTAAATAAACATGTTTTGATTATTTAATTAAAGAGATTGAAGTAAGATTAAATTAAATAAGATTTTAATTTATTCAATTTAATAGATAGACTTTAGAGATTTAATTAATTAAAATTAATTATTTAGTAAAATAGAGATAATTCGTCGAGATGAATTGATTTAATTAATAAGGGAAAGTGACTTAATTAGACAAAATAATTTATTTAATTAAGAGACGAATATTGATGAATTTAATCAAATAAGGGAATTTGATTAAACAATTAGACCGAGGGATGATTTAGGAAGAAACGATGTTAGTAGATCAGAGTTAGATGCGCAATGTCAACTTGTACATTTTGCGTGTCTACAACCATTGACATATCTTCAGACTTTAACAACAAGGGTTTGGTAAGTTCATGACACTTGCATGTTATTTTTTCATCATTCCTTTCTCATTTCATTTCTTTATCGAGGGTTTGATTACCAAAGTGGGATTTGACCAAGGCAAACCCCTATACTCTAACCCTTAACCATTTTTCCCCTCTTTGCATGTATGTTTGTAGGTCTTGTAGGTAGATTTTTCAAAGAGATGGGTGTTGAAAAGTGGTCAACAAGTCATCAAATCTATTCAAGTCAACAAAGTCCTAATTCAAGCTTGGAGACATCATTCAACCCATTTTCTGCAATTTTAGTTCCATCAACCCAACAAGAAGACAAGTACAAATTTGGACCCACATAGTTGACTTCAAAATTTGTAGATTTTTGTAGGTGGGCTGATTTTCCATTAGTGGTGAAAGAGTTCCACAGCCAGGCTGGAGAAAGTGTTTTTTGAGGTTTTCAGTTTTTGGCATCCCGAAACCTGTTTCAGCAGAATTTACCAAAAGTAGGACTAATTCGCCATCTGTGGCGAATGAGTCCCAATAGTCATCAAAAATGATTTTTGAGACATTCTAGAACCTTCCAGCATCAACATTCTATCTCCAGGTATACTCCATTCAATCTCATTAAGTTTTGTTTTCATTTGTTTATGTTTCTAGTTCATTTTTGCATATCACACTGTGTTTTCAAACACTTCATATTTCTTAGGTTTTGCATAAATAATCAATCCATTTCATCAGTTTGTTGCATTTAGACATAATTTCATTATACTTGCATTAGTTTGAGTGAACCACCATATTTTGTGTGGGATCTATCTCTCTCTTTTAGGTGAAAAACCTTAATTGAGCAAGAGAGTCATATCTTACACCCCCTAAAATCTACGGTTCAACATGTTAGGCAAAAAATCATAAGACACACAAGTCAGCATGATAAGACACAACCTGATCAGATAAACACAAGACACACACTCATCAAATAATCATGCAGTTGTTGCAAACTACGTTGTAGGACAATCACAGAAAAGACGGGTCTAGTCGAGTTACCCCCAAGCTAGACGTGAGGATATATGATGTCTAATATCAAGACATAGTGACATTGAATATCAGATAAAGACACATAATTGCAAGACATCAATTAATTTAATTGAAGGAGAAGCTTTCAAAGGGGGTTCCTTCGGAAGAAAACCCTTCAAGACACCAAGGGGTCCATTCAAAGGAACACTCCAATTGAAAGATGCCACATTTTCCACAAGTTATTCTTTCATCAAAGAAATCCTTTTGAAAGATCATTTTGTCAATAAATCCATTGGAAATAATGCTCCTTCTCAAAGGAAAGTTTTCAAACTCTTTCATTTTAGAAAAAGTGGACCTTTTTCAAAGGCAAGTTTTCAGACTCTTTCCACATATGGGATCCTTTTTAAAAGAAAATTTCATCCAGGAGTCTTGAGAGAATACATTATTTTGGAAAATGATAGGCTTCAATAAGGGATTCTTTCATCAAGGAATTCATTTTAAAAATTTACACCAAGGAATTCTTTTCGAAATAATTCACCAAATTGAAAATTAGAACATGGTAGCTCCCCTTAGGATGGTGTGTGTTGTGCAAAGAAGCACATGACATCCTAAGGAGAGAAAGGAGAGGCAGATATATTACAACATGAGATACATGACAAGATGTATTCGTGGTATGTTTTCACACATATGAGGGACAACACATAAGAACCAAAACATCAAGAAGCAGAAAAAGATGAAGAAATCAAGAAAGATAGGGGATCTAAGAACCCGAGGTTAGATCTGTTCATAGATACAAATAGATAAAATAGCGTATGAATGAAAGGTCAACAATCCCCAAATTTCTTAGAAAGTGAAGAAGAGCACATGAAGACTAAGTAAAAATAAAAATTGGGTCAACATGGAAGTGTTGCAAGTATGAAGGTGTTGTCATTGATGTCAACTATGTGTTAAGGAAGTTGTTGCATGATGAAGTGTCGAGGATATTGAGAAAATTGAGAAAAGAGGAAAATAGGTTGTTGTAGGTTGTGCATGTGTAGTTAAGATATAGAGGAAGAGTTGTGAGTACATGGAGCTATGTTTTTATTTACTGATGTTTGGAGATGAATTGGAATGAAGTAATGAGATGAGATGATGTCTCTGGTACTTGGTTTCCAAGTGCTTTTGAGAAAATTTGATAAATAGAGAAAACAGTGTTATGCAAGTGTTAGAGTGTGCTTTGATATTGACTTCTCCACATTCTTACTGTTCAGGAAGCTATACTGTCTGGATCACGATATATCAAAAGGTTTTTTGTGTATTAAGAATTAGTTTCCTAGATTGACGTGTGAAAATGCGAGAGATATTTTCACCGGTGTGTGAACCAGTTTTTTAGTGATTTTTTTTTGTGGCCTAGGAGAAATGTATTTGCTTCATGTTTCTTCATTGTTTGGCTTTAGGTTGTGTAGATTTGGGAAGTTGCTTATAATGTTTTTATCTTTCAGTATTCAAGGTTTTATTTGATTTGGTGCAATACAAAGTGAGTTTCACTTGTTAGTGTGCAAATAACTTGGTTTACTAGTTGTTCTGAGTTGAAGTATTTGTATGATACAAGTTTGGATGAAGTGTTTGATGAATCTCAAGTAGCTCATGGATTATTCTAGATTGTGTTCAAGTGAATTTTGTTGTCCAAAAGTTTCAGATTGATTTAAGGAAGCGTGTACTTAATGTTTATGGTGTTTAACACATGAATTGGTCGACCTTGTGTTAACACTACATGAAAATTTTATGGAAGCATGTTGAGGTGTGCTGAGATTTATTTGGGTCCTAATTAAGGATTTATTTGGGACGCCTTTGTTCCTATCCACCGCGGGAATTTTTAGGTGCTGAACTATTTGGAATTTCTAAGTATAACAGATAGTTGTCGACCTTGGAGAAGGTTTTCAAGGTTGAGGTTGATATAAATAAGAGTGGTGTTGTTGTGAGAGGCAAGAGAGAAGCAAGATAGATGTGAGATCGATGCAAGTGATGTGCGTGATGTGAAGTTGAGCAGAGCAATACGAATTTCAAGTGTTTGGATTCCTAAAGGTAGTGAGTTGAAGGTGTCTAAAATCATTCAAGAAAGATTGTGAAAGTGTTGTAGCAATTGTGGTGGACTCCTTGTTGCATTGAGAAATTGTTCTCTGTGTAACATTTCTCTTCTATCTTCTTGTATTTATTTTTGTGGCAATGAGCCTTTTTGGACAGTGTGTCATATTTTGGCAGTGAGCCCTTGTACCAATTTTGCAATTACTTATATTGTGAGCTAATCCTCACCGTGGGTTTTCCCTCATTAGGTTTTCCACGTAAATCTGGTGTTCTCTTGTGTATGGTGTTGTTATTTCAGTTTTTTTCATCTACATTTCATGTTTAATCACTTTAACAAAACAAGAGTTTAATGAATGCATGTGGATTTGATTATTGTTGATGGTTTTGATGTTTTAATTTGCTACAATTGATTCACCCCCCACTCTCAGTTGTCTTGTTCATTCAACACTTGGTATCAGAGCAAGGTTCCTTAGAGAAGAGCTTAACTGCTTCAGGTTGATCCGGGATGGCGAAGCAAATTGATTATCCTAGATTTGATGGAACAAATTATGCATTCTAGAAGACAAAGATGGAAGGATATCTAGCATGTCACATATATGAGATTGGAAAGGATTATAAGACTACATATACTCCACCTGCAAATGGTCTAAGCACAATTGATGAGATCAAGGCACATGAGGTAAATGCTAAGGAAAAATTTATTACTACAAATAGTCTTTCAAATTCTGAATTGGTTAAAGTTATGAATCTTAAGATTACTAAAGAAGTTTGGGATAAGCTTGAAAGTATTTATGAAGGAGATTAAAAGGTTAAACAAGAAAAGTTGTAGAATCTAAAGGCACAATTTGAGACTATGCGAATGTCTGAAGATGAAACAATTACAACCTACATGTTGAGGGTTGATGAACTAGTAAGTGCTATGAGAGGTCTTGGTGCACAAGTTAAAGAGCCTAGGGTGGTAAAGAAAGTTCTTAGAACTCTTCCTAATGCTTATAGTGAAAAGGTATTTGCTATTGAGGAAGTTGCAAATTTTAACACTTATTTTAGAGATCAGTTGATTGGTACACTAACTTCTTTTGAGATGGGAAAGCTTGGTTTAAAGAATGGTACATAAGTGGAGATGAGACTACTTTTAAGGTTGGAAAATTAGAAAAGATTGAAGATTTAGATGAAGATGATCTTGATGATGTGGAAGCTAACTTTGAGAGAAAAATGAAAAAGGGCACTGGTAAGTATGAAGGTAAACTACATTTGGGTAAACCCACAAAAGTGGTTTACAATTTGAATATGAGAAGAAAAGCTTGCAAAAAACTATTTATATCAAAAAATTTCATTCTTGAGGTTAGACAGAGCTCGTTCAAGACAGAGCCAAAAGAGGTTGTCAGTGAACTAAGTTGAACCCATTTAATGAAACATCCTTAAAAAGCACAAATATAGCCCTTTTGAAAGGGGTTGGAATGAACCCTAAGTTTGCCAGGCCTGACGGGCATAGCCCTCCCTAATTCTCTCTCTTTGCTGCAAAAAAAAATCAAGATTTTGCCTTGAGCTCAGGTTGGGGATGAAAATGGAGACTGTAGATCCAACACAAATTAGGTAATCAGACGGCTATCTGATGACTATATTTTAATATGTTTGGTTTTTATTATCCTATTTGTTTTTGGTTTTATTAAACATAGGTTTTCTTGAAAATGAAGTTCTTTGTTCTTTGTGAGAAAAATAGAAGATTCAAAAAAGAAAATTAAAAATGATTACTAGATATTCGAATTCCTTGATCAACAAATAAATTCGTTTGATACATACAAAAGTTATACGTTATATGATTCATCTGTGTAGTTAACAATTGGTTTGACACAGAGAGCAGTTAGAGCATATTCAATATAAAACTATCTAACCAAGAGGAAGCACTGAATAACCGAGATGTGAATGATTTAGAAACATAATTAAATTTTATCCTTCATGGAAAAAAATTTATGCGTTATACAGTGAGCATCACTCCTTAAAAATGTTGTTTTATGAAAAAACTAGTTTTTGAGGGAGATGGAAAAAGAGGTACAATCTTATTCCAAAATTTTTGAAAAAAATATATTTAGATCTCTGAGACAAATGTCAGAAACTCTAGTTTGCATCATATCTTAAATTTACTCCGCGGTTTAGCAAGCCTGCAGGAGGGTAGAAATTAGAGATTTAGTTGAAAAAAATATTTGAAGTGTCTAGTTTGGCCAAAATTTAAACCACTATTGGCAGGATCACACACAATCAGAATTTTTTTTATTTGTGTGATATAGGTCACATTGTACTTTTAGATGTCCAAAAGAGGTTGCAAACAATATATGGGAGAGAACAAGAAAGATAATTAAAAGCTTTGTATTAAGAAGATATTTGGCATTTTGAATGATTATGGATATTTTGAGGATAATGAATGCTTGTTCTTGGATATAAAAGAAGAATCTAGTTCTACTAACTCTAAAAGTTGTGTGAAGGAAAGTATTCCAGAGCAGAAGGATAAGGTTGAAGGTACTCTGGTTTCTACTTTTCATGTTAAAGAAGATAAGAATTATTGGGTTGTTGACAATGGCTGCTCTAATCATATGATTAGAGATAAGAGTAAGTTTGTTAAGCTTGAAAAATATGATGGGGGATTAGTTATATTTGGAGATGATTCAAGAGCTAAGATTTGTGGAATAGGTTCAATCAGTTTTGATGGCAATCATAATACTAATAACATCTACTGTGTTAAGGGATTAAGGCATAATCTTTTAAGTGTTGGATAAATGTGAGATTAAAAAGGGTATGGAACTGTGATTGTTGTTGGTAAGAGAACAAATGAGAACATCTATCAGCTTAAGGGTGTTGATGGTCATTGCTTTTTGTCACAAATTAGTGACAATTGGTTATGGTACTGGAGGATGTGTCACATGAATTTTGATAATTTGGCAAGAATCAGTTTAGTTCATGCAGTGAGAGATCTACCTAGAATCACAAAGTCTATCAATGTTGTTTGCAAAAGTTGTCAATTTGGAAACAAACGAGGAGTAGTTTCAAAAGAAAGGAAAAATCTGTTACCAGACTACTAGAATTAGTACATAAAGATCTTTGTGGTCCTACAAGAGTGAGAAGTATACAAGGTGACAAGTATTTCATGCTTTTGATTAATGATTACTCTAGAATGACATGGGTTACTTTTCTTAGAGAGAAATTTGATACCTTAGATAAATTCAAGGTATTTAAAGCTATGGTTGAGAATGAAATGGATTTGAAAATCAAATGTTTGAGGTCTAACAGAGGAGGAGACTTCACCTCCAATGAGTTTAACATGTTTTGTGAAGTTCATGGAATAAAAAGGCACTTGTCTTCCCCTAGAACTACTCGGCAAAATGGAGTTGTTGAAAGGAAAAATTAGACTATTCAAGAAGTTGCTAGGACTATGATGAAAGAAAAAAATCTATCGGAAGTCTACTGGAGAGAAGCTATTCATACTACTGTTTGCATACTTAACAGAGTTCAAGATAAAGCTAACAACACAAAGACTCCCTCTGAGTTATGGTATGGAAGGATCCCTACTATGAAGTACTTTAGACTATTTGGAAGCAAATGTTATATCAAAAGAGAAGAAGAAAACTTATGAAATTTTGATGCAAGGTGATGAAGGTATCTTCCTTGGATATTCTACTAAAATAAAAGCTTACAAATGTTACAACAAAATGCTAAGAAAGATAGTTGAAAGTGTAAATGTGAAGGTTGATGAAAATTTGTAGAATTCAATTGCAATAGATGGATACGTGTTAGATGAACCTAATTGAAAAGAAGTAGAAGAAGAAAAATTTGATGAAAAATAAGTGCATAATAAAGAGGATGAAGCTTCAAAGAAGATCCCTACGACCCCTGAGTATGTGTAAAAGAATCATTCTAAAGAATAAATCATTGGAGACAAAAGGAAAGGTGTATTGACATGACGCAAAACTGCTGAAGTTGAGGTAAATTTGTGTTTACTTTTAAAGTTGAACCTAAAATAGTAAGTGAGGCATGTAAAGATGAACATTGGATGAAGGAAATGGAAGAACTTATGTAGATTGAGAAAAATCAGACTTGGGAATTGGTTCCTAGACTGACAAACAAGAATATAATTGGAACTAAGTGGGTATTCAGAAACAAGTTGAATGAGAATGGAGAAGTGGTGAGAAATAAGGAAATACTTGTCTGTAAAGGTTACTCACAAGTGGAAGGAATAGACTTCGAGGAGACATTTCCTCCTGTGGATAGGATGGAAGCTATCAAAATATTTTTGGCATTTACAACACATAAAGACTTTAAAGTTTATCAAATGAATGTGAAGTCTACTTAAATTTTGAATGGTGAATTGGAAGAAGAGGTTTACATGGAACAACCAGAAGGATTTTAGTTGTCAGAGCAACCGAATATGGTATGTATATTGAAGAAGGCACTATATGGATTGAAGCAAGCTCCCAAAGCTTGGTATGCAAGATTGGACATATATTTGATACAACAAGGATTTAGCAACAACACAACAGATAATAATCTTTATTTTAAAATTGAGGAAGACAAAATATTGATAGTGGTTTTATATGTGGATGATATTATCTTTGGTGAAATGAAGCTATATGTAGGAAAATTTCTAAAGAGATGTAGAAAGAGTTTGAAATGTCAATGTTTGGGGAGATGAATTTCTTCCTTGGGCTACAAATCAATCAAATAGATAAAGGGATTTTCATTTCACAGTCAAAGTGTGTCAAAGAGACATTGAAGAAGTTTGGAATGGATGATTCCAAACTGGTATGAACTCCTATGGTGACTGGTTGTAAATTGAGCAAAGATGATGATTCACCTAAGGCTGATCAAAGCAAATATAGATCTATGATTGGTGGACTGCTATATCTAACTGCTACTAGATCAGATATCATGCATGTAGTTTGTATTGTGGCTAGATTTTGAAAGAAGATCCTAAAGAAACACATGTTTACCAGCGGTGAAAGGGGATATTTACCAGTATTGCACTCTAGATTGCATGGCTTGTAGGTA
The DNA here is from genome assembly GCA_007258455.2 of Sequoia sempervirens. Taxonomy (NCBI): domain Eukaryota; kingdom Viridiplantae; phylum Streptophyta; class Pinopsida; order Cupressales; family Cupressaceae; genus Sequoia; species Sequoia sempervirens. The sequence continues at coordinate 4,611 of VDFB02238128.1, read as the reverse complement.
TCTAGGATGCAATTTCATAAATAAATTGCCCTGCTATAGATCACGGATTGGGCTGGTTGTGACTGATGAAAGAAAAAAGTACAAGTGGTGGTGCATTCTTTCTTGGATGTAGATTGGTGGCTCATGGTTGAGTAAGAAGCCAAGATTTAGTTTCTTATCCCTTTGTGAGGTTAGGTATATTGCTTAACGCTTTTTTGCATCTGTTACACAAGTTTATGAATGAGAAATTGAAGGATATCAGGTAGTGGCCTTGATGACCCTATTTCTATCTTCTATGATAATAAAATTAACGATTAATTTTATTTCAAAGAATCTATATGATGCATTCAAAGGATTATATAATTAAGTATCACTTTCTAAAGAAGGTTATAGGATAAGTGAAAGCTTGAGTATATTTCCTACAAAAGAAACCTTCCCTGAGATACTTTTTGAGTATCTTCAAAGAGAGATTGGTTATTTCCCTCATGCAGAACTAAATGCATATAGAGATGGATCAATCGGTGGAATCTATAGATTATTACTTTTTTTGATTTTATTTTTTTTTAGCGATGTTGGTGGCTACCTCTCAGGGGGGGTAGGTAGTTTCATGTGTTGTCATTGAGTTGTTTATCTATTTGGGTGTACTCCTAAGGGGGAGTAATCAGAGCAAGTATTTTGGTTCTATGTCAAAGTGGGAGAATAATGCAAAACTTTTGTCCTTTTCCGTTGATGTCAAAGGGGGAGAAAGTATCATGTGAAAAAGTGTATCTACTCTTAGGGGGAGAGAGTATCTTGTAAAAAGAGAGAGTGTGCAGGAATAGTGTGCATGTTGTCTTTGATGGTTTTTCACATCATGTGTTTCCATCAATGACAAATGGGGATATTGTTACAAGTATGAGGTGTTTTCATTGATTTCAACAAGATTTCTACTGACCAGTGTTGTCATTGATGTCAACTATAAGTTAAGGAAATTATTGCATGATGAAGATGTCAAGGATATTGAGAAAATTGAGAAAAAGAGGAAAATAGGTTGTTGCAGGTTGTGCATGTGTAGTTGAGATATTGAGGAAGTGTTGTGAGTACATGGAGCTATGTTTTTGTTGCAGTGTTTGGAGATGAGTTGGAATGAAGTAATGAGCTGAGATGATGTCGCTGGTACTTGGTTTCCAAGTGCTTTTGAGAAAATTTGATAGACAGAGTAAACAGTGTTGTGCAAGTGTTTAGAGTGTGCTTTGATATTGTGCTCCATGTTTCTTTTGTGTTGAGGCTATGCCTATGCGGATCTGATATGTTGTTCATGGTTGTGAAAGGTTTATGTATGCAAAAATTGGGTTTCTGGATCACTGTACAAGGTGAGATATTTTCACCAGTGTGTGAACCAGTTTTTTAGTGATGTTTTTTTCTGTGGCCTAGGAGAAATGTATTTTCTCCGCGTTTCTTTGTTGTTTGGCTTCATGTTGTGCAGATTTGGGAAGTTGATTATAATGTTTGTATCTTTCATTATTCAAGGTTTCATTTGATTTGGTGCAATACAAAGTGAGTTTCACTTGTTAGTGTGCGAATAATGTTTACCAGTTGCTCTGAGTTGAAGTATTTGTATGATGCAAGTTTGGATGAAGTGTTTCATGAATATCAAGTAGCTCATGGATTATTTTAAATTGTCTTCAAGTGAATTTTGTTGCCTGAAAGTTTCAGATTGATTTAAGGAAGCATGTACTTAATGTTTATGGTGTTTAACATGGGTATTGGTTGACCTTGTGTTAACACTACATGTGAAGTTTATGGAAGCATGTTCAGGTGTGTTGGGATCTATTTGGGTCATAATTAAGGATTTATTTAGGTTGCATTCATTCCTATCCATTGAGGAAATGTTTAGGTGTTGACCTATTTTGAATTTGTAAGTATAACAAATAGTTGTCAACCTTGGAGAAGGTTTTCAAGGTTGAGGTTGATATAAATAAGAATGGTGTTGTTGTGAGAGGTAAGAAAGAAGCAATATAGATGAGAGATCAATGTGAGTGATGTGTGTGATGAGAAGTTGAGTAGAGCAGTGTGAATTTCAAGTGTTTGGATTCTTGAAGGCAGTGAGCTGAAGGTGTCCAAAATCATTCAAGCAAGATTGTGAAAGTGTTGGAGTGATTGTGGTGGACTCCTTGTTGCATTGAGAAAGTGTTCTTTGTGTAATATTTCTCTTCTATCTTCTTTTTTTTCTTTCTGTGGCAATGAGCCTTGATCATGAGCCTTTTTGGATAGTGTGTCCTATTATGGTAGTGAGCCCTTGTACTAGTTTTTCAATTACTTATATTGTGAGCTAATCCTCATCGTGGTTTTTCCCTCATTGGATTTTCACGTAAATTTTGTGTTCTCTTGTGTATGGTGTTGTTATTTTAGTTTTTGTTATCTGCATTTCATGTTTAATCACTTTAATAGAATAAGGGTTTAAAGAATGCATGTGGATTTGATTACTAGTGAGGGTTTTTATGTTTTAATTTGCTACAACTAATTCAAACCCCCTCTCATTTGTCTTATTCATTCAACAGGAAGAAGGCCTAAATGTCCCCAACACTTTACATCATACCCAATATCGAAAAACAATTTCCAACATATAGAAGAATGATGATACACAAAAGAATTGCACAACAAATTTTCCATGTTTGTATCCAAGCACCTACAAGGGTTGCAAGGGTCCTCCAGGAAGAATCACAAACATAAAAAGACAAGCACGAGGGAACAAAAAAACATTAAAAAAATCTATGCTATAGATAAAGAAGAGGTACCACCATACTCCTCATCGACCAACAGGTCGTCTTGCTCCCAATCTAGATTATTGTAAGGGGAAGGTGGATGGGCTTGCATATGGATAGTGAGGGTAGTACCCTTTGACTCACCTGCAACAAGGGCCAAGGAAGAAGGCCCCTTAAGGTCTTCTTCACTAAGCTCTTGTGAAGCAAAATTCATTGATCTTGCAAAGATTGAGGACAGAGCTGGGATGCCATCCACCAAATTGAGCATGCACTTTACTGTCATGTAACACCTGTGGAGAAGAATGAGACACTTGAGATTCATTGCCTACCGCATCGAGAGGGGTAGTGACAAACTCAGGGGAAGCGGGGCCCACCTCCGTTATGAGGATGATGTAAGCCAAGACAACCAACTTCTGAAGAAGGTGAGCCCTGTTAAACAGGTGCAAGACAACTAAGAGGGGGGTGAATCAGTTTTCACACAAATTCAAAATTAAACTTCATCACTTATCAAATCTCTCAACCACACTATTTTGTTATTAAATATGAGCATGAAAACACAAATAATAGAAAAATACAATGAACAATTAGATTTTTGCATTTGAAAACCCAATAAGGGAAAAAACCATGGTGAGGGTTAACTCACAATATAAAGAGATTATAAATCCAAATATAGCGCTCATCACAAGGGCTCTGTCTCTAAAGAGGACTCATTGTCCAAGTACAAAGGCTCACTTTACAAAGGACCTATTGTCCAATAGGGAGGCCTACTACCTATAGATACAAAGAGAACAAAAGATCCACCACAACAATTAAAGCACATTCAGGATTACAAAACCTTCAGTTCATTGCCTTCAGCACACTGAAAAACTGCTCTCACAACTCACTCACACACACTTTTGCTGTTATGATTTGTGGCACACTTTTGTCACTTTGCATCACCCTATCATCCAATTCTTCACAACTCGCCTTGCTTTTATACCATTCTCAACCTTAGAAACATTTACCAAGGTCAGCCACAATACATCATTTCATAAATTCAAAATAGGTCAGCAACTCTAAATTCCTACAGTGGAAAGGAATAAGAGTGGACGAATAAAAACATAAGAATAATATTTTTGAGTCTTCTACACGCTTCTCAATTTAAATTTTTATTCTTTGGATGAAGTGTAAACACTAGGTCGGCCAAATCTAATGAAAACACAAATTATCAATGATGTGCATGCTTCCCAACAAGAAGATGACACATGAATGACACAACACACTTCATTATGCATGAGAACACATCTCAGAATCTTCCAGATACATCTGCAGCAAAAACAACAAGCTTCAAACACTGAACTCATTTCACTAGACAATCCAGACTGTGTAGACTCACACAGAAATACTAAAACATGATTTTTGGATCACCAAATTCCAAGCCTTTTTTCCAAAACATAGGAAATGCCTTTAAAAGACATCTCCCAAATCCGCATGATCTGAAACAAAACAGTGAAGAAATGCAGAGCAAACATATTTCTCCCAATCCACAAAACACTGACACTGCCAGTAGAACACATATACCGGTGGACACAACTTCTATGTACCATCTCACTAGAAACTGAAACTCATACTATATCACCATCAGAATTAGAATTTAATCAACATGCCTTCAAATCCACACAGGCATAAGATCAACATAGGAAAAATGCAGAGCTCATATCGGAGCACACACTGAACACTTCCAATACTCTGACTTCTTTTCTTCATTAATTTTCTCAAAAGCACTTGGAAACTCATCAGACCAACATATTTGCAACTCCATAGAGATAGCTCCATGTACTCACAACATCTCAACAACATCTCAACCATACATGTACAATCTACAACATGCTAAACAGTGTTGACATCA
>VDFB02238125.1:0-10036 GCA_007258455.2 Sequoia sempervirens | reverse complement strand
TAATTATGTAAATAGATGAACTCTCTTATGAAATATACCATGTAAAAGAAGTTATTGTTTATGTTAGGTAAATAGATTGGTTCTAAATGAAATCTGTTGCTCACATGTAATGATTACTCCATATTTAATGTTCAATTTAGAAGTGGTGATTAAATGTAATTTCATATTGTAGATGGCACTTGTTTAATGTAATGTTTCATAGTTCTTGTAGTTTACCTTATGGGAATCAAGTAGCGTAGTCATGGACCTTAGAGGACATAGGTTATAATTTAAGTTAATGTTTTTTTTACTATCATGCAAATATTGCACTTAAAAAAAAATGTTTCATCTTAGGTGTTAGTGTGTTGTCCTCGAGTGTTTCATGGTGGGGCTTTACACTTTCAACTCTAATTTTTTTTACTTTTTATAAGTGGGTTTAAGAGTTTATTAAAGGAGTTTTGTGGAATAAAAATACACTTATCCCATAAACCTATCACCTAGGGAACTTTTTAAACAAATAAGCCCATATAAAGACTACATAAAACATAAAATAAGTGACCATATTAATAAAGTGACTAATAAAGCAACTCTCACATACACACAACCCATACCACAAAAAACAAGGTTAAATCACATGTTCATGACAGGACTAATACTTCACAAGGATAGAATAATGGAAGTAGCTATGTGACCCCCTTATCAACATTGGCCATTTTTTACCTATTTTACTGAACCAAGAAATTGTTTCAGTATTACTCATGATTAATAATAATTAAAACAAATGACATATGAATTGAAAATTCTAATAATAATAATATAGAAAATTAGACCCACTAATCTACACAAGTAACAAGAAATTTAACACTCCTTACTCATATGATACATGTTATGGAATCAAGGAACAATTGATTGCATACTATTTGTTATCAAAATATCACCACTCATGTCAATAAAATATTTAACTTACAACATGCATACTACTATAAGTAACATTGAAGATCAATAATTGTCTTCATAATCACAACTGCTCACATCTATGACATGTAATCACCTAACCTAATGTAATCCACTTAATATATACAAAATAATATTACCAACAATTAAGCCTCTTGATCATTGCATATTTATGTAGATAAAGAATGAAACTCATCTGACAATCACAAGAATACACAACAACCGTTAGATAGGATTAATAAAATATATGAAAATCTTCATGGTGTAGCAACAACTATCACTCATGTGTACTATCCAACATGAAAGAACATAGAATATAGAATATAAATCATCAAAAACTAACATGATCAACAAGGCCACAAGGGGAAGGGTCTTACATTCCCCCCCTGGGATTGGGATTCCTCCTAGAAGTCCCCAAAAGGGAAGGTGAACACAAGGAACAAGAAATTTTCAATAATATCTTATGCAAAATTTCCTAAGTATGTCAATTTAGAACATTTTATCTTATTATAAAATATTAGGAAACTTTAAATTTGGGTATGTGCGAGATCATCATGGAAAAAACAAGCCCTTAAGTGGCAAAAAAATTAGAGTTAGGAAAATTGACATAAAATTTTGAATAAGTTATCTATATTATTTCAAAAATATGTAAGAATAGACTCTATAGAAAATTGAATGCAGTTTCTAAACTATTTGGTGAAAAATTGAAATTTAAGTGCAGTAGTACTTAAATTTCAGGGAAAAAATAAGTAGTTGTCTGTTTGACCACCCTAACCACAATAAAATGATAATATTTTTTTATAATATTTTAGATATAAGTAGAGGAATCATGTTCGGAAGTGATGCATATTTTTTTGTAATTTTTTTCCAAGTAAATAATTAAATATGAATTTTTTAATACAACTTTAAAAAATATAAAAACTCATATGTCTGAAAACCTTAACTTGGTCAAAATTCATGAAATTCATTTTTTCTTAATCCTATAGTATGTGAAGTATAGAATGTGACACATGCTTTAGATTCAAAAATGTGATACCGCTTTGAAAGCTATAGATGTTTTCAATCAACTTATCAATCATGACTTTTGTCATAATTCAAATGGAAAATGAATAATATTTATTTATTAAATTCAAAGTAAAACATAATTTATATTAGTGGAAAGCTAAGAATCTCCTTTAAAAATCCTTTTTGTTTCATCAATTTTGGGTTAAAAAAAGTTGTCAGCCACATACCCTACACATACCCCATCATATTGCCACTTTTTGGCCCATCATGATCTTGCACATACCCATTTAGCTATCTACTAAAGGATGATCCTTCCATGATACACACCAATATTATAGATACCAATTTAAAATTACCTTCACTTATAAGGTTATTAAGAACTACAATATATATATATATATATATGCTCACTTCAATCATCATTACTTTGACAAATCAGACAATCATTTCACAACATAATGAGTTTACATCTTAAGAAATTATTCATTTTCTTTTACCACGAAAATGACAACAGTTAATGCATAACATCATAGATATTGGTTCACAAAACTCACACCATCAACACAACACTAAAGAATCCCATGGTTTAGGGAATGGGATTGATGAGGTGGAATAGTGCCAAATGCTATATCAATGATCTGAAACAACTGCCATCATTGTGTAATCATCACAAGATAAATTCCCTAACACAATTGCACCCCCATATGATCTTCAATGGACCCCTCCTAGATATAGTATTTTACACAATTCACATCATGACACATATGCTAGTAGTTCAAAGAAGCCTCAAACTTAAGAAGATAAAAATAAGATTTCAAAATTTATAAAAAAATTCTCAATAAGTAAAGAAGAAGAAAATAAATAAATAAAGTAAAAAGGAAGCATCTCAATCCAAATAAAAACTATTTAAATTAAATTAAGTCCTTGAGGCAAAAAGGATCAGAAAAAATTAAATATCCAAAAATATAATACTACAAGCAAAAACAAGAAAAGAAAATAAAATGTACACATTTCACAAAAATTGGCACATGTTACATGCACTATGTGACTTCTTCAATCCACTTAAGGCATGGAGGGGAATGGTGGTTCTCAAACCAAAAAAAATCATATAGTAGACAAGCATAGTCCCACACAACTCGGGGCATGCCAACCAAATAGCCATATATATATATATATATATATATATATATATATATATATATATATATATATATATATATATATATATAGTATATATATATATATATATATATATATATATATATATATATATATATATATATATATATATATCAAGTAGCTTGTCAAATAAGTCATCTATACACTGAATCTTACCTAAGAGAACATCATTCACCAACACATATCTCTATAATCATCCCTGTATTTCTATCATAATCACTGTAAATCATGTAACTTAAGAAATTAAGTAATATATATATATTGTAATTTTATATTCTTTTAGTAAATACTAGAAGATAAGAATTAAAAAATTGTATTCTTCTCCCTTTGTTTCCAACACCACTAAAGATCATGACTAGTTACAGAATTACCTATATGTGAATAGACCAATATTGATACCACAAGAACATTGCATCTAATACTCATATCTTTGAATATCCAACATCTGTAACATTTGTAGCCCAAGTGGAGATCATCCAAATTTTGGCACACCAAATCCATCCTCAACTGATGGGATACACTCAAGGAAAAAAAAAATCATTATAGACCAACAAATGTGGTCCTGAAAGGGGGAGTAGATCCATATCAACATTCCAAGGGAGATCATGATTTTTGACACCTATCCACTGGCTAGCACAAGGATGCATCAAGAAAAATCATAAATTTTCAATGGATGAGGGACATGCTCAACCCCAAATAAAGGAGGCTCTCAACACTCAAGCGAGATCAGCTCCTTAGTCACTTTTTTCACTATGGACCAAGAAATGTAGTCCTCAAAGGGAGTAGTGTAATGCATACTTTGTAAACTGCAGGAACACACACACACATAATGCGAATAATTTTTTTTTAAAAAAATAATAAAGGTAAACATGTGCAACAACATTAACACATAACCACATAGCATATTACATAGCATTAATACACTTGGTTCTCTGGGGCACGCGAGGTTACATCGCCAACAACTAAACAGAATAAAGATAAAGAATATAACATAACCATTAACTTTATAATAATCATAAACATTGTTACATCCCATAACCATGATGCGAGTATAGTAAACATCGCATAATTACATCCATGGTAAATCTCTTACTAGAGTTACAAATGAACCTAACTATTACATCATTGATATAATATTACATTTCAATTTTCTTTGACAAATGAATTACATTGAACTTCCCAACATGGGGATTGATACAAGAATAATGGAACATGAAGTACATCTGATCACTGGTACAACTCCACTACGGAAAGCTGAGAAGACAAGACGCTGATGGGGAACCCAACGGGTGTGGAGCACGTTCCACCCAACCATGTGAATTACAAGTAACTCACCCCCCGTGCTCAGAGGTGACGAGGAAGTGAACCCGACCATGAATATCAACCGACTCAACAACATAATACAGAACAAGTACAACTCAAGAATGCAATGCACAACCATCGACGTACTCAAATCACGTAACAAGCAAACCAAGAACTCATCACGATAACATGAAGTAATATCACTTAACAATCACGAATCAAATTCACAAGAATTCAAAGAAACATCACAAAGAGATAACATCCAGAAGAACCGAACCAACACCCAAAATACATTTCCAAATAAATCAGAACCAATAAAAAGAATACGATTCCATAACTCTGAATCAACCATTCAATACACCATTCCATAAGCAACAAGAACAAGTCAGACGGGTGTCAAGTAGGGAGGGTCATCATATAGCTCACATGGGATCCCCTGGCTCTTCCTCCAACCGAGGCGCCGGCACCCACCTATGGATTCCCTAGCCCTAAAATCAGAAACAACATAAATATAACAATATCCAGAGGCAACAAGAATCAAGAACAACAAGGGTGTCTAGTGGAGAGTGTCATCGCATGGTCTTACATGAATTCGCCAGACTACCTATCACAAGGTGCCGCCTCCATCTATACATGGATTATCCAGACAACCTAGCTCAAGGAGCCGCCTTCATCTATGGTTATCCAGACATCCTATTTCAAGGTGCCGCCCCATAGGGTTACTCATGCGGAGCCACTTACCTTTCATAGAGACAAGGTAGTGACCTTACCAACCAGGTCTTCCCACCCATCCTTAGCCTTGAAAGCACTAACGGCAGGGGTTAGGTGCATGTTTTTATCTTGTTATGTGTTAACTAACCCAACCCACTAGATACATTAATTAAGTTATCACTTGTTTAACTACTCTTACGTGGGTTCCCCTGGCACTTCCTCTTACCCGAGGCGCCGGCGCCCACGAAGAGCCACTCTCCCTATGACCCTTAACATGAATCAAGACTAGGTAAGGGTTGTACTATCACGAACCAAACAGATATCTCAAAACATAACCAGCGAGGCAAATCCATCTCGCAATAGCTCATAATCAAAGTCTCACAAAGTTTCGTACAACCCTTTCAAATTAATGATACCAACATCTTGCCATGACAAGAGCACATAAAATGATGAACATTCACCAACAATAAGAACAAGCCTCTGGAAGACTCTAAAAGGCTTACACTAAGGTTTCCTCATCAAGAACTAACAATAGTAACAAAATATCACGAACGAGTCAACAACCATAAGGTAGTGAGTGGCAACATCCCAATGAAACCTTCACAATTAAATTTGATACACTCTCGAGTGGTACCCAAGGGAGACCTCTATTTCTCCTCCTAGGTTCCCAACAATACATTACACAACGATCTTACAATTTGACTCAAAACGAACTTAAACAGGACAAATGCTTAACACCACAGAACAATCAACCAAAACACAAACTTAATACATAAATTAGTCCACTCAATAAAGAAATCAATCCAACAATTCAATAGAGGCACTACTTTCACGTTTCACATAACTCTTCAACTTGACCACAAGATCTACTCCACACTTATACATGTTTTATTAATATCCAAAAGTACCATTGCACATATAGGTTCATACTCTTAAAAAAACAAACTCAAAAAGCTAAATAATCTTTCAACAAATTATATATAATTTTCCAATTTTCTCTCAATTGCTTGTTTACAAACTACTAACTGGTGATTTAAGTTTATTATTCAAACAAATCCATAATGAACAAACCTAACCACTAGAACTAAATAGCTTACAACTTACCTACCTAAATTACACAAATATTTAATAAAATGTCACCCAAACATTATATCTAAGAATGACCTTACTTACGTTATTGGAACACTTACACTATGATGCAACTATGATTATAATAAATCAACACTCCAATAATTACAAGGATATTTTAATTATTTAATTACGAGTAACCCAACTTCCCTACCCAATTACATGACTAAATACGATTATCTCAAAAGAATTCACAATCACAACCAAAAGCTAATTCTTGTTAAAGATATTTGTTCAACCCAAAAACCATTAATAAAATAATACCCTATTTAAATATACAATTACCCATATAACACATTATTTAACATTTCAATTATATACAAAAATTATATGTATATATATATTTTTAAACCAATTAAAATAATCTTAAATAAAATAATTATAATTTGCATTCTTAAAATATAATAAATTAACGTTAAATTTAAATAACCATAATCCCATTTTAAAATAATTAATATTAAATAAAATGATTCCAATATCACATTTTTATTTTTTTATTTTTAAATAAAATACATAACAATTATTTCTTAAAATATATATATATAAAATGAATTTAAAACGAATTAAAATTTACATATACATAATACAAAACGAATTCAGATTTTTAAGATTCCGATTTATAATGAATTTAAGATTTTAATATACGTATTTTAAACGAATTTAAGATTTTAAATAAAAGAAACGAATTTTAAATAACACTTAAACAAAATAGAACCGCGTGGAGATGGCGCAGTGGTAGAGGATCGCTTCGCGCCCCTCGTGGATCACAAGCAAGACTAGCCCTGAGACTACAAGACAAGCATTCAATGGATCATGGTGGCAAATCTTTCTCGCCAGATGGGAGGACGGGTAATGCCCCTTTTCCTCTCCTTCTAATACAAATACACTTTAATATTTATAAAAACTCTTTATTTTATTTTATTTTGAATTGATCTCTGCTTCATAATTTCATTGATTACTTTTATTTTTAAAAAAACGAATTCGATTTGTTTAATACGGATATATATATATATATATTTTAAAAGGAGAAAACATAACTTCTCTCACAAAAGTTTTGACGCCGTACGATTCGGCTTATAAGCAAAACGAAAATTACATTCCTTTCTAACAATATAAAAATATAATTACAAGAATATATATAACTACTATACAATAATTATCTGAGAACAATTACATATACAAAATAAATAAATAAATGTAAACATATATATCAATAGAATACTAAAGGATCAATACAGATTTTGGCACAAACAACTAGTTCATTAATAAGGAAGGTACAGACATATTTTCCAAAACAAAGAAAACGATAAAGACATTGGATATTTTCCAACAAAGATTCCACAGCACAACTCTCTGTTTCGTTTCCAATTCACTTATTTTCTTAAAGGAATAATTTCAAGGCTAAGCTACTAATTTATTTATTTTCTTTTGAAACAGAAAGAAGAAGGAGATGGAATATTTGGAACCTGGAATCCTGTGCTACTGCGAATCTGATGACGCTTGTTCGATCCCGATGGCTTCTACGATGAGCTTCTAGTTCCTGCTTGAATCCGTCTCTCTAGAATCCCGTGTTCGAACTTGAATCCGGTTCTTTGTTCAGAAGACTCTCCAGAATAATGCCAACAAGAGATTGCCAAACCTTTTCTCCATCTCTCTTCAAATTAGCAAAAGATCCCCCAAAAACCCATATTCTCTTCAGATTCAAAAATACAGAATAATTTGTGCCCTCTCTCAATCCCTAATCTCTTCTCCCCAAAAACTTTCAAAATTCTTAATTAATTAAAAGATAATATCCCTCTTTTTCAAAAACTCTAAAAATCAAGAATAAAAGAAAACTCATCCTTTAAAAGCCAGCTTTTTAATTAGATCTGTATTCTCATTGGTTCAAACAATCATTTCATTCTTTTATTTGTTTTATTGCTTTTATTTCTATTTTTACCACTTTTTTGCACAACACCTTTTCTATTTAATTAAATAAATTATTCTAATAATTATCCCCACCTGATAATTAGTTAAAATAAATGACACAATTTAATATTTAAATTAAGCACATGAAATTTAAAACATTTAAATATTTAAATGCAATTTATTCTAGCATTAAAATAAACAAACGTTTCCAACCTTTAATTAACTAATTCACAACTTATAAAATAACATCAATTAAACAATCATGACTTATAAAATACCTCATAAACCAAAATACGACAAACACAACCCCAACCACAATGACGACAATTACATAAATGCACAATACCAAATCAACGAGATGACCTGACATCATGGGACGGGAGGACTTCATCGTCACCTCTGTTTCAACATTTAACCGTTGGGTTATTTGGTGCTCGCCCTGTCCTGCTGAAGCAGGTGGAATCGAGACTTATACCTGCAATCCTGCATACAAACGAAGTTGTGTACATGTGCATATATACATATATATCAAAGCATTAAATCAAGATACTGCATTGTGAGAAGGAATCACAACATAACAAGGCACTCGCGAACGAGTGATGCTATATTGTCCTTCGTCACACCTATTCTAACAATTATAACATAATCCATGAATTACATTTCTAACTAATAATCATCTCACAACATATTAAATTAAAACACTACATCATATCATAATTCAGAAAATCAACTGATATAATCAACCATCATGTCATATAAGGTAATCATGTCCAAAATGAAATAACAGCATCAACTAGCATCTAACTAACCATATCAACAATAACAGTATCATCATCGTCACAAGAAGCAAACAACCGCATTGAAAAATACTAGATCCTACCAGTAAGAGGAGGGGTATTACATCCTCCACCTCATAAAATTGGCTTACTCCTGGAAGCCGGTATCCAGAAGGAAATAAAGTTCCCTAATACGGGAGGCATCCACCCACACCAAGACGGTGAACTAATCACCAATAGAGAATAGAATCAAGCTCACACGTAAGAGTAACAAATAATATTAAAAAGTATTAATAATATGGGGGTATTACATCCTCCCCCCCAAGGATATGGCTTACTCCAGAAAGCCATTAAATAGATAAGAATAAGCACACACAACCTCATAAAGAACATGCCACAAACCACACTCATAACTCACAACACTGGAAACCACATCACACAATGACACAAGGGTTCATAGTGCATCCCTGATAGGAAGGATATCGGTGCATTGCGCACTACACCGAGGGTCCTATCCTTTCCATCAGTTTCCTGCACCATTGCCCTGAGACCGACTTAACAGAAGAAACTTGGGTTCACAACAAACACAACAAAACAAATGAAACTCCAGACTCTAGGGACAAAACGCAAGGTTACATAGTGAGCACACATAGTGCCCAGTGTATGAACCTACGCTCTGATACCAAGTTGTAACGCCCGTCGTGCAAACCCCAGAGAACACACACATAACACGAATAATTTTTTTTTTTTTTTAAAAGCAATTACATTAAACATGTAACAACACTTAACCATAATTCACATAGCACCTCACATCACATTAACACACTTAGTTCTCTGGGGCATGCGAGGTTACATCGCAACAACTAAACAGAATAAAGATAAAGAATATAACATAACCATTAACTTTATAATAATCATAAACAATGTTACATCCCATAACCATGATGCGAGTATAGTAAACATCGCATAATTACATCCATGATAAATCTCTTAAAAGAGATACAAATGATCCTAACTATTACATCATTGTTAAAATATTACATTACAATCTTTGATACATGAATTACATTGAACTTCCCAACATGGGGATTAAT
>VDFB02238123.1:0-23723 GCA_007258455.2 Sequoia sempervirens | reverse complement strand
TGTTATAGCTGCAGGATATCCACAAGCATTCGACTATCCTTTGTGATGCTTGTGGTAGTATGGGGATTCACAGTTTTGGAGGGTGAGATTTGATAGGCTGGAGGAGGATGAGATCCTTTAGAGACCTCATCTACTCACTCTATAGTGTCCAGATCCCACAGGACAATTATGGAGGATGCAGATGGATAGGAATCTAGTTGGGAGGCATGACTATGTTGTATGACCTTTCTACTATGGGCGAGTCATGTGACAATTTTTATAGGTGGAGACACCATCGAGGGAATACCCCTTCATTAGATGATCAGTGCAGAGTGCCCAAAGACTAGGTGATACTATTTGGCTGACTATAGATCATGTTCATGAGAGTGATTCTAATCATTCATATCACAATTAGCTACCGGCATATGATATTGATGAATTCATCAACAAAGATGAGAATGAGGAGTGGTGGTTGTATGCATGTTCTATTGTTGATTACTGTAGTTCAACATTGTCACAGGGAGGGACACTTGATTCAATAGTGTGCAGATTCTTTTGGTTGGTTGAGGAGAGTATAGTGGGAGGTAGATTGGATTTTCATACAATCAAAGATTCTTCAAAGATGCATTTATTTCAAAGTTCAGATGCAAGCACATGGACCATTTGGACATGAGAGTTGGCTTGTTTTTGTCATAGTTTTATTCAATGCGAGTCAAGTGAGTGGGTGGATACATGGGTTCCATAGTATCTAACTCCATTATCTCAGACAATATCCATGACAAATGACACAATGTAAAGTTCAGCTGATTACAACCGCCTTTCAAATCTACTACATCTAGGACATGTTTTTGCAGTTGTTGCACTACAAGGGAATGAAGAGAGATCAGAATATTGGTTGGCTTGATGTGTGCAGGTAAAGCATAAGATAACACAACCTATGGAAGATGATGATGTGTTCATGTATCCTACAGGTTCAGTTATGGTTGCAAGAACTTGGTTGCAAACATGTATGGTTAGAAAGAATGGCATACCTGCATTTGAAGACTATGAGAAACACAAAATCATTCTCATTTATTTGCACCTTGTTATAGAAAAAAATGTTAAGTTGTTGAAGCATCATGCCAGACCAAAGGAAAAATAACTATGAACACTTAGTAATGTTGATCATGAAGCAATATTGGATACTCTTAAGCAAAGAGATGACCCTTCAGGCACACTTGAATAACATTTTCATGAATGGAAGGTACAATGCTTAGGTTCATTATGCTTCATTTCATTATGGATCATCAATTAGGTCATTTATAATTTAATATAGATTGGTTATTTTTAAGAATCTCTTATATTGTGACAATATAGATTTCTCATTTAACAAATTTTGTGATATTTTTGGCATGATTGATCATGAACTTCGCTGCAAGAATAGCCACCTTTGATCCTTTCTGAGAGGTATACAACAGATTACAATAATATAGATTGGTTATTCTAAGCGTCTTTTATAGTTTACATTACCATCTCATCATCAATTAGGTCATTTAGAATAATATAGATTGGTTATTCTAATCATTTTTTATAGTTTTCATTACCAATTCATCATCATTCAGGTTGTTTAGATTAATTTATAGATTTTTTAGTCTAAACATCTTTTCTGTTGTGACAATATAGATTTCTCATTTGAAAACTTTAGCAATATTTTTGGCATGATTGATCATGGACCTGTTGCAACAATAGCCAACTTTGATCCTTTCGGAGAGGTATGCGATAGACTACAATAATATAGATTGGTTAGTCTAAGCATCTTTTATAGTTTACATTACTATCTCATCATCAATTAGGTCATTTAGAATAATATAGATATGTTATTCTAAGGATTTTTTATAGTTTGGATTACCAGTTCATCATCATTCAGGTTGTTTAGATTAGTATAGATTTGTTAGTCTAAGCATATGTTCTATTGTGACAATATAGGTTTTTCATTTGACAACTTTTGTGATATTTTTGGCATGATTGATCATGGACTTGCTACAACAATAGCCATCTTTGATCTTTTCAGAGAGGTATGAGATAGATCAAAATAATATAGATTGGTTATTCTAAGTATTTTTTATAGTTTGCATTACCATCTCATCATCAATTAGGTCATTTAGAATAATATAGATTGGTTATTCTAAGCATTTTTTATAGTGTGCATTACCAATTCATCATCATTCAGGTTGTTTAGATTAATATAGATTTGTTAGTCTAAGCATCTTTTCTGTTGTGATAATATGGATTTCTCATTTGACAACTTTTGCGATATTTTTGGAATGATTGATCATGGACCTACTGCAACAATAGCCAGCTCTGATCCAAAGAAAGAGGTATGCGACAGATTACAATATTATAGATTTGTTATTTTAAGCATCTTTTATTCTAAGCATCTTTTCTATTGTATGTAGTTTAACTGCTACCTTGATGGTTTGTACAGGTGCTTGTTAGTCCAGAACGTGAACATACTACTCTTGTGGAAGAATATGCACTGAATGCCTCCAATAGGAAATTTTAAAAATGTGAAACAATGTAAAAAGGTCATAACTATGTATAGGCATCATTTATATCTAGGTGTATGCTTTGTTACTGTTATTGAAATTTTTTTGTAATAACTTATTGTAATTAATCGAGCTACAACCGGAGGTTTTCTTCCTGGTTCTTTTCTACTGCTATGCTCATTTGAACCAGGTTTTGTACTATCTCCTATTTATATATAATAAATTAAAGTGGCTTGCCACTTTTTCCAAAAAAAATATGTAAAAATGTCATGTGGAGGTCATTTCCAATGTAATTAAGTCTTTGATCTAGCAAAGTGGAAACAACGTATTTGGGTGTGCATAATGTTCAAGTTGATTGCATAAGAGTTTTCTGATGCAAGATCTAGGTGGCTTTAAAAAACATAATTACAATTAAAGATGGCATTGTTAGAACCTGCACAAGCTTGATCCAACCTTAAATCTTATTGCCCCCACATTTCATTGATGTTACCATGTTGTAACTCACAAACTCAACTACACACGTAGTTGGGTGCAAAAGAGAACAATCCCTAGTGTAAATGTATCCATCTGGACGTGTTGGAATAGTCTATTTGGTTGTACGAGTTGCAAAATGAAAGTTGCTCCACTTTGCAACTTTACACTACTTGCATTTGGAAACTTTTCCCTCCACTAAAAAGTCATCACCATAGGAAAACGCCTCTGAGATAGCAAAAAATGAGAGGTTTTTGTAGATGGTCCCAACACAATCCCATAGCCTCCCTCGTGTAAACATACCCATTGGGATGTGTTGGAATAGTCCGTTTGGTCATACTAGTTGCAGAATGAAATTTGCACCACTTTGCAACTTTACATTGCTTGCATCTAGCAACTTTTCTCTCTGCTAAAAAGCCATCACCATATGCAGGAATACGCCTCTGAGTTAGAAAAATCTGAGAGATATTTTTGTAGATGGTCCCAACATGATCCCATAGCCTCAGATAGAGAGTCTATAAGCATCACATTTTTTAAGAAATACCCTTCAAAGATTGCTTCCTTTTAACACTTTGGACTCTTAAGGGAAATCATTGATCCAATGTAGCTTGGATTGATTCAGCGTATTTGGGTGCAAAAGAGGACCATCCCTAGCATAAACGTCCATTTCCAATTGGTTCACACTGATGTAGCAGGTCCATTTCCAATTCCATCATTTAGAAAGGCTTGCTATGTCCTCACCTTCATTGATGACTACTCCTACTTCACAAGCATCTATTTTCTTGTTCACAAGAGTGAAGTGTTTGAAAAATTTATAGCATTCAAGGTTCATATTGAGAAGAAATCAAGGAATCAAGTCAAGATTCTTGGCACAAAAAATGAAAGGGAATATGTGAACAATATACTCGAGGAATTTTGTACTCTTTAGGGGATTGATCTTCACATTTAGTTGCATACACTCCACAACATAATGGTGTTGTTGAAAGGAAGAATAGGACCCTTAAAGAGATGGCTAGCTGGATGATTCAAGCTTGTTCTCCATGTCTAGAATTTTAGGTAGAAGTTATTAGTTCTACCACACACATCCAAAATTGGGTTCCCCATAAGGCTTTGAAGGGTATGATTCCTTTTGAGACTTGGTGTGGTAGAAAACTAGTTTTGAGACACTTCAAAGTTTTTGGTTGTCTAGCTTGGACACGCATACCTCCAAAGAAGCGCAAGGCATTGGAACCTCAAAGTAGGACTTGCATCTTTTTTGGATATCCTGAAGGTGTTAAGCCATATAGAATTTTGGATCTAGAGACACATGAGCTATTCCTTGAGAGGATTTTTCACTTTAAGGAAAGCTCTCCTAGCTTGGCCTCTAATCCTCCTCTTCCTTCCTCCATAGTGGAAAGTGATGATAGTGACTTAGATGGTGACTCTCCCTCAACTCTGACTTGTAGGATCATACCTTCACAAGGTCCACTTGCAATTGAGGAGCCTTTTCCTTCATCTCCTACTAGGCCTCCTTGGGTTCGATAAACTCTTGAGTTAGCAGGTTCTCTTGTTTGGGATCTTTCAAATATTTAAAGGAATCAGTCACAACATCAGGGTTTTCACATGCTTATATTGCTAGTGCTTCAGATCCAGAATCCTTTAAGGAGGCTTTAGGAATTCCTGAATGGGATTTATCAATGGAGGAAGAGTATAGTTCTTTGATGAGGAACCACACATGGGATTTATTTCCACTCCCTAAGGGGAGAAAGATGGTTTGATGTAAGTGGATCTATTGGACCAAGTATGCAATGGATGGAGGTTTGGATAAATACAAGGCTCAGCTTGTGGCAAAAGGTTTCTCACAAGTTCTAGGTGTTAATTATATAGAGACCTTTGCACTCAATGCTAAGATGAACTCCATTTGCTTGACACTTACTATTGTTGCAATGCATGGTTGGGTTGTACATAAGATGGATGTGAAGAATGCATTTCTTCATGGCGATCTTCATGAGGAGATTTACATGGAGCAGTGATAGGGATTCATACAGGATTCTTCTTTGGGATGGAGATTGAGGAAGTTTATCTATGGCCTCAAATAGGCCATTAGGGCTTGGTATGCTAAGATGGATTCCTTTCTTCTCTCAGCAGAATTCACTAGGTTTCATTTAGATCTGAATGTCTACATGTTGTGATAGGATGATTCTCATTTACTACTTGTGCTTTATGTTGATGACTTGATCATTACAGGGAGTACCTCATCCATCATTAGCAGTGTCAAATCTACTTTGTAGGATAGATTCTCTATGACTAACTTGGGCCTTTTGCATTACTTTCTCAAGATTGAGATCACTCAATCAGCTTCTAGGATCTCTCTTTCTCAACCCAAGTATGCTCTTGATCTTCTAGCTCAGTTTCACATGGCTGATTGTAAGCCTGCTCTGACTCCCTTTCTTTCAAGAGTCAAGCTTGAGGCTAATTTTTCTACTACATTTGTTGATGCCACTTTGTATCATCAACTTATTGGGAGACTCATCTACTTGACTCACACACACTCTAATATCTCCTTTGTAGTTGGCATTGTTTCATGCTTCATGCAGGAACCATATGAGCTTCATTGGAAAGTAGCCAAATGCATCTTGCATTACATATAGGGTACACATCATCATTGGATTCACTATGAAGTAGCTACAGGACTTACGTTGGTGGGATATACAGATTCTAATTGGGCTGGCGATCTTGATGATCGTAAGCCCACTTATGGCTACAACTTTCATCTTGGTTTTGGCCCCATTTTTTGGCTGAGTAAGAGGCAACATGCTATTGCTCTTTCTTCGACTGAGGATGAGTATCAAGGGGCTGTTAATGCTGCTACTAAGGCTATTTGGCTTCAGAATATTCTCACTAATTTTGGCTTCACTATTCCATGCCCTACAGTCATTCATTGTGACAACCAGAGTGTCATCCAGATCTTGAATAATTTGATTCAACATCAAAGGACCAAACACATCAAGATTCATATGCACTACATTTGGGAGTTGATACATGAGCGGGTCATTGATTTGTAGTATTGTCCTATAGCACAACAGGTTGCAGATATCTTCACTAAACCCTTCACTGAGAGTATATATCATCATTTGTGAGCTCTCTTGGGGTGCGGGATGTTTCATCTGAGGAGGTCACCAATTGTTTGATAACCATTGGTGTAAAAGTAGAAGTGACACATAAGGGTAAATGTGCGTCGAAAGTACCACATGTATGCATTGACATCACAACCCACCCAGGAGCTAATGTAGTGTTTTTATAATCTTCTAAACTTGAACATTTTATTGCACTTAAAATATTTTCTTTAGATGCATGTGTTAATGGCTCTATTATTATTTATCTTAGCTATTTCATGTTTATACCCATTGTTTAAGATCTTTGTTTTAGTCTATAGAGGGATTCAGAACTTACTTGTTTATGCTTGGAATTTGCATCAAAATAAGAATGTTTGTTACTTTCTTTGAAATGATATGTTTTCCAAACCAAATTTGACTGAAATCCAAATTATTTTGGTTTGAAAAGGTTTCTAGTGGATGAGAAATAAACAATGAAATCAACAGTTGAATATTTTGAGGAAATGTATCGCTGTAAAATTCAGCATACCCATCTTCCATGTCTTCAAGTTGGAAATACAAAAAAGGAAAACTATCTGCCAATGGAGGTAGAGCTATACATTACATTCAAACTAACCTAGTTCTCTTTCAAAAAATATATGTGATCAATATCTTTTTGTGCATGATTTAAGTATTAACTTCAACTTCTATGGAAATACACAGGCTTGTAAGATTGTGGAAGGGTAGAGATATTCAAAGCGGTTGAATGAGAAACAAATTACTAATCTATTGAAAGTTAGATGTCAACAGTCCCAGGAAAGGGAAATGGATATCTTACAGGTTTCTATCTTTTAAGAATCAAACAAGAAGATAGTCTTTGCTTAATTTTTGCAGCTATTCTTTCTTGTCTATTGTTAATTTTCTTTTCTTTTTTTTGTTGATGTAATGTGTATTAAAAAGTGTATTGTGGGGATGGGGTGGGGTGGATCTCGGTTGTGGGAGGAGTGTCTATGTATTTTTCTATTCATACACACTCGTCCTGTAAAAGTATTCTCATGATAAGGTGTAGGTTGTCCTATTAATTTTGATTCTTAAGTAAGGCATAGACCCTGAGATCTTATTAATGTGGCCAACACAAAGTCTTTGGTACCTAAGGTGTAAAGTGCTTTTGTGCAGACTTTTTACCATATTGATTATGATCAAGATCCTTATGCAAAGGAATTTGATATAAAAATTAGTGACAAGCTTGCCTCTGTAGATGCTTGAATCCTCCCTGCTCCATGGGTAAAGGCCTTGTTCTTTGTATAGATGAAACTTGCTCAATGAGTATATATTTTTGATTGTGTAAAAAAGTCACATTTTATAATACTTTGGATTCTATGTAATGAATTAATTTCTGTGTAGTTGAAATATCATGATACTGGTAAGGAAAAAGTTTTCCTACCTCAATTTGGTTAGTGGAACATGATGACTAAGGAAAATAACAATTCTTTCTCAAATGATTAGGTTGTATTTATAGTTTCTAGCTTGATTGATCAACAACCGGGAGAATAGATTGTATTAGATAAAATAGATAGTAGCTTAATGTATTATAAGGAGATGTGCAACATTTGCTAATTAATATTTTCCTACTACTTAATAAAATAGAAAATGGTGAATGGAGGAATAGTTAACCACTAGGCTTGCATCAACTTTTCACGAAGTGTTCAAGAGAGCATTGCCCGTGGGTTTTTGACATGAGCTGGCTCAAATGTGCCAAATCGCTGGCATGGTAGGAATATGCATGAAGTGATTTGTTTGTTTATATTTTTTTTCTCAGAATTGAAAAATTGTTTTCTAGTTGATCTAATCTTATATAGAAGCATAGAAAATGGAAACTTAATGATTATTTGTCATTTTGTTGCAAGTGTTCAACCTTGAACCTGTAATTCCAATCTACAAATTTCATCTTTGAAAAATGCCCTAAAAGGGATTCTAAAGTGTATAGGGCCATTAGAAAAGCACACCTACAAGATGAAATTTGTGAAAATTGAAGAAATTAGATGGATTTTAGAGCATTTTTTCATGATTTTGATAGGTCCCCACCCAGTCATGATAGTGGCTAGGGGGAAGACAACTCACATTTTTGAGAGATCATGCACCAACACTATTGGCATCAAAGACAAAGAATTTACAGTTAGTGGTTATCTATTGGGCATAGCTTATGCCACCTATGAGATACCATGACACCATGCTTATGATTTTGTGCCAGCGTTGGGATGTTGATACATGTACATTTCATCTACCTACTGGGGAGATGACCATCACACTCGAGGATGTACATTGCATTCTCTGAATTCCCATCCAAGGAGAGTGAGTATACTTCTAGGGGGATTATTCATTCTAGGAGAAGAAGAGAGATATGCAGTATTGTCTATGTGGATTTGTACATGATGGGGGCTTAGAGGAAGGATCAAGCTTCCCATGCTGCTATATTCATGAGCCCCAATTGTTATGGATTATGATGCACACAATGGCTTTGGTTCTCAATCTAGATGGATGAGCAACACACTTGAATGGAGAACTGGTAAATTTGGTACGAGGGATGGATGAGAAGAGGATGGTCTATGCCTAGGGTCGTTGTATTTTAGCACACTTGTGTTATGATCTTGAATAGTTCTTGTTTTGAGAGATTGACAGTATGGTCCATTGTTATAGCTGTAGGATATCCACGAGCATTTGACTATCCTTTGCGATGCTTATGGTAGTATGGGGATTTATAGTTTTGGAGGGTGAGATTTGATAGGCTGGAGGAGGATGAGATCCTTTGGAGACCTTATCTACTCATTCTATAGTGTCCAGATCCCACAGGACAATTATGGAGGATGCAGATGGATAGGTATCTAGTTGGGAGGCATGACTATGTTGTATGACCTTTCTACAATGGGCGAGTCATGTGACAATTTGGATAGGTGCAGACACCATCGAGGGAATACCCCTTCATTAGATGATCAGTGCAGAGTGCCCAAAGACTAGGTGATACTATTTGGCTGACTATAGATCATGTTCATGAGAGTGATTCCAATTATTCAGATCACAATCAGCTACCAGCATATGATGTTGATGAATTCAGCAACAAAGATGAGAACGAGGAGTGGTGGTCATATGCATGTTCTATTGTTGATTGGTGTAGTTCAACATTGTCATAGGGAGGGACACTTGATTCAACAGTGTGCAGATTCTTTTGGTTGGTTGAGGATAGTACAGTGGGAGGCAGATTGGATTGTCATACAATCAAAGATTCTTCAAAGATGCATTCATTTCAAAGTTCAGATGCAAGCACATGGACCATTTGGACATGAGAGTTGGCTAGTTTTTGTCATAGTTGTATTCAATGCGAGTCAAGTGATTGGGTGGATACATGGGTTCCACAGTATCTAACTCCATTATCTCAAACAATATCCATGACAAATGACACAATGGAAAGTTTAGCAGATTAGGGCCGCCTTTCATATCCACTACATGCAGAACATGTTTTTGTAGTTGTTTCACTTCAAGGGAACGAAGAGAGATCAGAATATTGGCCAGCTTCATGTGTGTAGGTAAAGCATAAGCTAACACAACCTATGGAAGATGATGGTGCATTCATGTATCCTACAGGTTTAGTTATGGTTGAAAGAACTTGGTTGCAAACATATATGGTTAGAAAGAATGGCATAGCTGCATTTGAAGACTATGAGAAACACAATACCATTCTCGTTTATTTGCACCTTGTTATAGAAAAAAATGTTAAGTTGTTGAAGCATCATGCTAGACCAAAGGAAAAATAACTATGGACACTTAGTAATGTTGATCATGAAGCAATATTGGATACTCTTAAGCAAAGAGATGACCCTTCAGGCACACTTGAATAACATTTTCACGAATGGAAGGTACAATGCTTAGGTTCATTATGCATCATCAATTAGGTCATTTATAATTTAATATAGATTGGTTATTTTTAAGAATCTCTTATATTGTGACAATATAGATTTCTCATTTAACAAATTTTGCGATATTTTTGGCATGATTGATCATGAACTTGGCTGCAAGAATAGCCACCTTTGATCCTTTCACAGAGGTATACAATAGATTACAATAATATAGATTCTTTATTCTAAGCATCTTTTATAGTTTACATTACCATCTCATCATCAATTAGGTCATTTAGAATAATATAGATTGGTTATTCTAAGCATTTTTTATAGTTTTAATTACCAATTCATCATCATTCAGGTTGTTTAGATTAATTTATAGATTTTTTAGTCTAAACATCTTTTCTGTTGTGACAATATAGATTTCTCATTTGACTAAATTTTGCAATATTTTTGGCATGATTGATCATGGACCTCTTGCAGCAATAGCCAGCTTTGATCCTTTCAGAGAGGTATGCGATAGATTACAATAATATAGATTGGTTATTCTAAGCATCTTTTATAGTTTACATTACCATCTCATCATCAATTAGATCATTTAGAATTATATAGATATGTTATTCTAAGAATTTTTTATAGTTTGGATTACCAATTCATCATCATTCAGGTTGTTTAGATTAATATAGATTTGTTAGTCTAAGCATCTATTCTATTGTGACAATATAGGTTTTTCATTTGACAACTTTTGTGATATTTTTGGCATGATTGATCATGGACTTGCTACAACAATAGCCATCTTTGATCCTTTTAGAGAGGTATGAGATAGATCAAAATAATATAGATTGGTTATTCTAAGTATTTTTTATAGTTTGCATTACCATCTCATCATCAATTAGGTCATTTAGAATAATATAGATTGGTTATTCTAAGCATTTTTTATAGTGTGCATTACCAATTCATCATCATTCAGGTTGTTTAGATTAATATAGATTTGTTAGTCTAAGCATCTTTTCTATTGTGATAATATAGATTTCTCATTTGACAACTTTTGCAATATTTTTGGAACGATTGATCATGGACCTACTGCAATAATAGCCAGCTCTGATCCAAACAAAGAGGTATGCGACATATTACAATATTATAGATTTGTTATTTTAAGAATCTTT
Organism: Sequoia sempervirens; assembly: GCA_007258455.2. Taxonomy (NCBI): domain Eukaryota; kingdom Viridiplantae; phylum Streptophyta; class Pinopsida; order Cupressales; family Cupressaceae; genus Sequoia; species Sequoia sempervirens. Next base: position 12,615 of record VDFB02238123.1, on the reverse strand, counting down.
TATTCTAAGCATATTTTCTATTGTATGTAGTTTAACTGCTACCTTGATGGTTTGTACAGGTGCTTGTTAGTCCAGAACGTGAACATACTACTCTTGTGGAGGAATATGCCTTGAATGCCTCCAATAGGAAATTTTAAAAATGTGAAACAATGTAAAAAGTTCATAACTGTGTATAGGCATCATTTATATCTAGGTGTATGCTTTGTTACTGTTATTGAATTTTTTTGTAATAACTTATTGTAATTAATCGAGCTACAACCGGAGGTTTTCTTCCTAGTTCTTTCCTACTACTATGCTCATTTGAACCAGGTTTTGTACTATCTCCTATTTATATATAATAAATTAAAGTGGCTTGCCACTTTTGCCAAAAAAAAATGTAAAAATGTCATGTGAAGGTCATTTCCAATGTAATTAAGTCTTTGATCTAGCAAAGTGGAAACAACGTATTTGGGTGTGCATAATGTTCAAGTTGATTGTGTAAGAGTTTTCTGATGCAAGATCTAGGTGGCTTTAAAAAACATAATTACAATTAAAGATGGCATTGTTAGAACCTGCACAAGCTTGATCCAACCTTAAATCTTATTGCCCCCACATTTCATTGATGTTACCATGTTGTAACTCACAAACTCAACTACACACCTAGTTGGGTGCAAAAGAGAACAATACCTAGTGTAAATGTACCCATCTGGACATGTTGGAACAGTCTGTTTGGTTGTATGAGTTGCGGAATGAAAGTTGCTCCACTTTGCAACTTTACACTGCTTGCATCTGGAAACTTTTCCCTCCACTGAAAAGTCATCACCACAGGAAAACGCCTCTGAGATAGCAAAACCTGAGAGGTTTTTGTAGATGGTCCCAACACAATCTCGTAGCCTCCCTCATGTAAACATACCCATTGGGATGTGTTGGAATAGTCAGTTTGGTCGTAGCAGTTGCAGAATGAAAGTTGCACCAATTTGCAACTTTACATTGCTTGCATCTAGCAACTTTTCACTCTGCTGAACTTTAATTAGGTAACTTTTCCTTCTGCACAAGAATGTGGTAACAATTCCAGATCCTGTCCTTGAACCTGTTCATTAGGTCTGATAATTTTTTTTTTGTTTCCGTATAATGGAGTATTCATATTTTCTAGGGTTCATATGTTGGATGCAATAACTTATAAATATCAAACTATAATAATAGTGACATTAATCACTGTTTAGAGCTTTCTTCATGTGGTTTGGAAGGGCTTATTGAAAACTTCATCTTTTGCCCAGAATATTTTTTCATGACTTTCCAATATAATTAAATCTTAATGATGGAGCTCAATTTAAACGAGTTCATGGATTCTAATGTTACATAAAGATCATCTTACCAATTCAGAACATATGATCACCTTGGTTTTAGTTTTAAAAAGGTCACTGTTCAATGTGATCATTTTGCCATTTAAAACCATTTTGCATAACTGTTATAATATTGTCTGGTAGGACTCTCACATGTTAGCCAATGGAAAGCTACCTACATCTTTGATGCCAAGCCTTGAATTAATTGTATGTTTCTTAACAAGGGTTCAATTACATGGGATTTCACTAAATATTTAAAGGGAAGTTATGTTTCATGAAAAAAATGGAATATCACAAATGGAACAAAGGATAGTTGAAGTAATTAAATAATTGATGGATGTGAAGTTTAAAGGATATCTGCACAACAGGTTGCAGATATCTTCACTAAACCCTTCACTGAGAGTATATATCATCATTTGTGAGCTCTCTTGGGGTGCGGGATGTTTCATCTGAGGAGGTCACTTGGTTTCTTCAATCTCTCTTTTGGGGGGCTTTTTCCTCACTTGAGTTTTTTCCCTTCTCGTCTTTTGAGTGTAGTTTTTGTTTTGTTTTATCTCTCTTTCTAGGGGGAGTTTTTTCCTACATGGCTTTCTCCTTTTCTCTACTTTACGAGATATTTCATTTGTACATGGGTACCTAACATGGCCTACTTGTCGGGACCCATCTTGCATTGTTTTCTTGTGTGTACATTCTCCCAAAGTTGCACTTAATGGGGGGTGTTGGCATGATTAAAAGTGTTGTACCTTGTCCTACATCATGATTACACCTTAGTTAAGTTTACTTAGGAACCACATAAGAGGTAGTTGGAGAATTTCCACTCTTGGTGGACTTATTATGTTATTACTTTATCGCATCAACCTTTCATGGACACATCATGTGATTACCTCTCCACCTTTTGTGGGTGATCCACCATTTGTGGTGATTATCACATTATCACTTTTCCACTTTAGGTGGAGTGATAGCTTTTCATAGTTTTCTCATATCATAAGATTATGACACTTTTCATAATCTTATGCCCTTTTATGTGACCACCTCAAGGCTATATAAACAAGGGGTCTCCTATGTACTTTGGCACATTACATTCTATTTGCATCATTGGCAGAATAAATTTTATTCTTGTCATATTGTTTTTATCTCTCTTATGCTTGTGCCTTCTATTAGGCCTCCATCTCTTCAGTGGCTACCTTCATAGCCAATTCTTACATGCTAAAACTAATAATTTGATGAATAACGAGAGCTAACCGCCAATTACCCCCATACAACTGCCTCTCAGTCAACATTAAAACCACTACCTGTGAATTGGATTCACAAAGGACCCTTCTTTGCTTCAACATGATAATTTCCCCCCTCCTTGCATATAGAGCTTTTCAAATAGTAGCCATGATTGCTAAAAAGAATAATGAGGTAATTTCCCCTTCCTCTCAAATGGATAGATAGTATGAGTAAAATATGGTGGGGATACTTTAATTTTTTCCATTTATAGAAAATTATAAATGAAAATTAATAATAATAAAATATCATGGCTATTAATATTTCTATACGTTAACTTTGTAGCATGACTTAGTTATAATTTAGAGAACTTGGGCATTTATATCTTGAGGTGTGGATATATTCTAACACAAATAACAAATTCATAAAGATTTTAACCGGGTAATTGTTTTTATGGAATGAATTAAACAATTATAAAAATTCAAACACTTCATCATTTATTTTTATTTTTTTTCAAATTAATTTACCACAAAATAAAAATATATATTTAAATTAACTAATTTAAGTTTTAAAATTAAAAATAATAAAAAAATTATAATGAATTTTGATTTACTTTTTAAGTTTTTAATTTTAACTTTAAATTTTAGTTTGTTAATAAATATAATAATATTTCCTTCCTTCTATTTTATCTCCATGTATATAGAAACAAATTGGACCACATGAATATATTTTTTATATTTTATTTATTATAATTTTATTTTTTTTAAAAGAAAAATATTATTTTAAATATATTGACTAATTTTATTTATTTAAAAATATTTTATTCACAAAAAGTTATTTTATTTTACATTAAAAAATTATTAATTTTATTTGTATTATTTATTTAAAGAATTGTTTTGTTTTAGTATTTATTCAAACATTTTTTATTTATTTTTATTATTTACTTTTTTATTAGAATAACCATTTTTATTAATATAATTTTTTTAGTTAAAAATTATTTTATTTTGTTTATTTAAAAATTATAAATATATATCCATTTTATTTTATAATTTTGTTTATATAATAATATTTTTACAATAATAATAAAAAACATATTTAAATATCCAAAACAAAATTCTCTAAATACAATCTTATTACCATGAAAAGAATTTCCTTCTTATATTTAGTAAGTTATAATTTATCAAAGCTATTTATTAATAATCTATATAGAGAGAGAGTGTCTAAGTTAGAACTTGAAAAGTAGGATTGCATGTATTGGGCAATATTGAGTTTGACGCTCATGATACATTCAATCTCTCAAACATGTATTCTTGTTTATGAAATATGTAAGATAATTTATTTTTATTATTTAATTATTCTCTAAAATCATTTTTTAATTAATTAAATAATTTTAATTATTTAATTAACTTATTTTCTTTTTGATTAATTAAATAAATTAATATTTATTTAGTTACGTTAGTGATTAATCCTTTTACTGTATAATTAAATAAATTTCTATTTGTTTAATTATTTATTGACATTTTCCTATTATAATTAAATAATTATCTCCCCTCCACTAGTAATTATTTACTATTTTTTTTTCTTACACTTTCTAATTAAATAATTGTTTCCAATTATTTTAATTAAAAGGTCAACTTTTATGTCTTCTTCTATAATTAAATAATTGCTTTTATTATTTAATTATTCACTATCTCTCCTAAATTAAATGGCTCAAGAAAATTCACATTAAAGTTTGTTTTCGTGGTGGTGAATTTTCCTTGCAATGAATTTGTCATGGCGGCGAATTTTCCTATTCTAAATTATTGGCGATGAATTTTTGAACTGACGGTGAATTTTCTGATGCCATTTAATTTATTCCAACTACCTCTCTATCGGTGCCAAATCTTATCTCTCATCTCAACCTTGATAAGGTTTTATTAACTTTTAATCTCCACCGTCCATCCTTAACTAAACCCTATTTTAGCCCTAACCCTATTATCTTTCTTCTCAAAGCAATCTCATCCATTGATTTCCATCATTTAATCTTCACCCTTCATTCAAATTTGGTTTTCTATAAAATAGACCTATCCCTTTCATTTTGATACTAATTGACTAATTACAACCACTATGTTTGATATTCTTGCATACTACAAATCTGAGGGCAAGCTAACATCTAAAGCAAAATGGAGAAGAGCAATGAAGGTGATTCAACCATGGCATAGGAATTATGGTATTATTGCTTTGTTATTTTATGTTTCTATGTTCATTTGTGCTTCATTGAATCAGGATCTTTAGAGTTTAAGTTTTATGTATTTGGTAGTTTGATACCATTGATTCATGTCTTTCACCTAAATTTTATCCTTATTCTACAGTTTGTGCTCATTCGCATGCTTGAAAATAAAGCATCAGGCAAGCAACAAGTGTTGAACTTAGTCAAATTTCATGAACTGAATCATCTCACAAGTAAGCACTCTCTCTTTTTCCATGGATTAAATGTAATCTATTTACTGATATATATTCCAAAAACATTGTTCTAAGAAATAGGAAAAGCCCTAAATTAAGGGTAGGCTTAAACAACATACACTAAGCATTGATGCTTAGTGTGGGCCCCCTTAATTGCAACTCTGTTTCTCCTTCTCTGTTTCTTTAACTGCCTTATGTAACATCTTTTTGTAATATATTTTTGTAATGCAACCAACCATCTTTGTTTCTCTTAAATGATCAAATCATATTTTTATATAAAATATTATATATTTTTATTTTTATTATATAAATGTTAATGAAAACCCTAAGTAGCCGGTGAAGTTTCCTTTTTGGTTTTTGGTTTGTAATCAAAATCTGCGAAATGGTCTGTTAGTATGTGTCTCTAGGTAGTTTGGGGCGGGTCTAACCAGTCTACAATTGTAACTCTTTTGGATAGTAGCTAAGAGTGGGGATAGAAGTAAATGAAGAAAGCGGGGTGCATGAAGTGTATGTATTGGGATGGCCTAAGGCTGTTGAAGAGTGCGTATTGGGATGGCCTAAGGATATTGACTCAAACGCTGTATATGATGGCTATAGGAAAATTCACTGCCAGCAATTCACGGATGGAAAATTCACGGTTAATAATTCACCGCAGGAAAATTCACCGCCAGGGAAAATTAATGACTAGAACTTTATGCAATTAATTTTTTGCCCTGTGAATTGCCATGGTTATAAATTGCTAACTATCAAAATATATATATATATATATATATATATATATATATATATATATATATATATATATATATATATATATATATATATATATATATATAATATTATAATATAAATTTCTATAAAGAGGATCGCACACGACGCTTAATGTGCGCTGTTTAAGTCCGCCCATGAATTAAGACTTGCTCTGCAGGCGTTCTCTCAAATTTAAATTGTAAATTTCGTTAATTGCATAATATGATTCTGAAGCTTGAAATTAACATGAATGATTTTATTCAGGTTTTGTGCAGGATGAGCGAATTGAGAGAAGGAAGGAGAAGGTCAAGGCTTACTGGTATGAAGTTGGCAGAGCTCCCGAATGAGATAATAATTAAAATAGGGGAAAAGCTATCCTTGAAAGATGTTGCAAACTTGATATCGTGTTGCAGGGGTGTGGCATCCCAGGCCAAATATTTATACGAGCAGCGTCGTAGGGTGGACATGTCGTGTTTCAAAAGCGTGACGCCATCCATCTGCAACCGCCTCATCAATCACTTCTCACGCAGCCGCCTCGTGAGCCTCCGTTTCTGCTACGATGTTCACGGCCACCACAAATACAATGAGGAAACAGTGAACGCCATTCTGGGATACTTTTCCTTTTCCACCCACCCGGAAATCGACCTCTATGCGGGCACACCGCGCGTGGTGGACATCCTTGCGCATGGTTACTTCCTCCACAAGTTTCTTTCATCTCAGCAGCAGCTACAACGGCTGGAAGTGGACTCGCAGCTGGAATATGTGAGAGGAGGAGAGCACAAGGCCTTGGTGACGTTAGACATTGCGGGGAGAAACTGCGCCAGGCTGGAATATTATTGGCACTATTCCATATTCAACCCGCCACGTGTCCACACAGCCTTTCTGCAGGCCTGCCCCCGCCTCAAGCATGCCAGATTCCACTTCAACTTGGGCATTGAGGAGCTGGACGCGTATGCAACGCTGACCTCCCCACTGGAATTAGAGTTTGCCTTCTTTTCCTTTTTTGGATGGCATGACCTCACACAGCAGAAGCGCAGGATAGGTGAAGCAAAGCTGAGAATTATAGGGTCAAGGCTACCCAAAGTCACTTTGGCACATGTTACCTTTGATGCAAGAGGGTGCATGAAAGAGTATATGGAATTGGTGAAGGCCATGCCCTCAATCCAAACTCTCGCCTTTCTTGGCAATTCCAGCAACATGCGCGAACCTGTGGGCCCTGTATTTCTGGGTGCTTTTTCCCTGTTGAGAGAACTCCATCGCGCTCCCGTTGTGGTGTTGTTGGATGGTGTGCCAGAGAAGGAGTTTGAGAAGGTTGTTGACGTAAATGCATGGGATGCGTTGCCGAGAGGAGTAGAGCATGTGAGGATAATCTTCCATTGGCATAGCCCAAGCTTAGATCAAGGCAGAGAAGCGTTGCTTGACAAATTCATCAACACTGCTCCTCGCCATCTTGAAACATGTTCCGTCTTTGGTGTTCCATCACTATTATCAGAAGACTATATTTTCCAAGACTTTGAACCGTGGAAACGTTGCTATCAAAACAGCCTTAACGTCTTTGGTGTTCGATCACTATTATGGGAACACTGTATTTTCCTTAAGACTCTGAACCGTGGAAACGTTGCTATCGAAAAAGCCTTAGCATTTAGACATTGTTTTCAAATAGAGAGAGTGCCTTGTTAAGAGACTGTTGTATGTTTTATTGTCCTATCATATTCTTATGTAGAGGAATAAATACCTACTGGCTCATAGAGAGTACTTCCTGAGCTACCCTTTTATTTATTTATTTATTTTACATCAATGTAATTGGCAGTAATTATATTGAAATTTAATTGTTTCTTTTCCTTAGTATGGTAAATCTTGGGTGAATCTTGTTAGGTTTTTTTGCATTACGAGGGTTTATTTTTTCAGCTGAATCAAATACGTGAATATAATGTAGCATAGACATGAAAAAGATTGTTTATTTTGAGAGGAAAAGAGGCAGTTTAATGCGTGCTTGGTGATAGATAAATCTTCCCAAGCTGTCTTTTGCATACCTGATAATGATCATTCATATCCATATACAAAATTTTCTATAATATGATTATTCAAGATTTACCATTTTCTCAAACCCACAAATAAATACCCACCCATACTTGGAATAGACCTCCTCCCTAAAAGTAGCCCAATTGAATTTAGAAGTCAAACTCTCTTATTTCCTGTATTTTGTTTAGAGGGAATTCGCATCAGCAGTTGTGTCCAATTTTTTTTACTTCTCTATGTTTTCTTATTTTCCAGTATTTGGGTGCTTTATTAATGTTTTAAAGATGCTTTAAACCTTGAATCAATTGAGGGTAATTAGGGTATTTTGTACTTGGGAATGCCTCTTGATTATTTCTTTGTTCTTAGCCCCTTCATTTGGAATATGCATTTCGAGTTTTGGATTGTATCATCTGTATTTAGGACATAATTTGCTAAAATGTTAAGCTCAAAAAAAATTATGGGAAGATTGCATGGAGGAAGCAACATGCAAAAATAATGATCCTACAAGGAGTACTAAAAGTCTAAAACTAAAGAAAATCCAAGAGTACCGTGAAAAGGGAAAAAAACTTTGTAAATGGAAACGACTTTATTTTGTTTAAAAGGGTTTTGTAAGAGGTAAAAAATCCTCCAGTCTTGAATTGTTGAAAGGTCACTGGTACATAAAGAGGGATTTTAAGACATTAATTTAAGACAAAATATTAATTTTTTCTTAAATATATATTTTATATTTAAATTATATTTTTAATTTTTTAATTGTCTTAAATTAAGACAATAAAGAAAATACTTGTTTAAAATAATTTTTTAATAAAGAAAATACTTGTTTAAAATATTTTTTTTATTTCCCTCTAAATTTTCTCTATACTAGAAAAGACTTGGTATTAGGATGTTTTTGTTATCCCTCCTTTTTACTTGGCATATACGTAGTCTTCAAGCAGTTTTGTGGTTTTAGAGCTGTATGTTTTTGAAAAACAGGGGTATTGTTGTGAAAATAGCCCCTTTATGAATGTAATGTCTATGAATGAAATGGATGGATGCTCTGCTGTAGCAACATCTTGATTTTGTAGTTGTTTTGAGCAGCAAACATACAAGGGATTGCGATAAGTTATTTTTGAGGGCGAACAAAGAGCAACGGCTCTATTTATATTATCAATTTTTTGTGTTTTGAAATATATGCAAATACATATAATTTTGTGTTCATGCTCTATTTTATTCTTGTTTCTTTTGAACTCTATTTTTGGGTTTATTTTACCCTCTGCCTCTACCCTTCACACATAACTTGCAATCATTGCAGTTTTGATACCACTTTTTGTAAAGCATTCCATCAAAGGAATTATGTTTTTTGATTGCATTAGATCTCCTAATAAGCACACCTTGTGCTAAATTGTTTGAACGGTTTTACAATTCTATAGTAGTAATGCATTAAGACATTTGAACCTGATTTTTTATTGAAAAGAAAATTTCCTTTTGTGTATTCTTTTGTATCAAAGTTAGTTGGGAATCAATGGCAGTTAAGAGCATAGATATGTTATTGCCTTCTGGTTGTGGTATATTTCATATGGAAGGACCATGGTGTAGTTCATTAGCTTCTTCAGATTTTCCCTTAATATTTTCTTTTTACCTGATGCTTTCTGGTATGTGACAGGTTTCTCAGTATCTTCGAAGCAAGAAATGGGCTACCAAGGTTGCTACTAAGGCTATTAGTGCCATTGCAAAAAATATTAAATTACATTACAGCTGATGGGTATGTGTAGGATCATGATGGGCCAAAAAGTGGCAATATGATGGGTATGTGGCTGACGATTCTTTTTTTACCCAAAATTGATGAAATGAAAAGGGTTTTTGAATGAGATTCTTAGCTTTCCACGAATATAAATTATGCTTTACTTTGAATTTAACAAGTAATTATTATTCATTTTCTATTCGAATTACAACTAAAGTCTTGATTGATAGACTGATTGAAAAACATCTATAGCTTTCAAACAGTATCACATTTTTTCAATCCGAAAAATGCGTCACATTCTATGCTCTGCATACTATAGGATGAAAAAATGACTAATGGATTTTCATGAAGTTTTTACAGACAGACACCTACTTTTATTTTATGTCTAAAATATAAGTACTACTACATTGAAATTTCAAATTTTCCTGGTATTTTAGAAACTACATTCAATTAGCTATAGATTCTATTCTTACATATTTTTGAAATAATATAGATAACTTATACAAATTTTTGTGTCAAGCTGCCTAACTGTGATTTTTCTAACTTTTTTGCCACTTAAGAGCCTATTTTTTCCATGATGATCCTGCAGATACCCTGATAGTGAATCTGAGTTGTTAAAGTTAGGAATTACTAGGAATGTTAATATAGCAAGTTGGAATCCAGCACAAAATTCCTCAACACTTCTTTCTTTTGGAAGGTATTAGGTATGTTAACCTTCTCAAGTTATTTAATTTTGCAATAAAATAGAAAAAATATTTTGATAATATATTTTTTTTTTTATCATGAACTAGACATATTAGGCCTAACCTTACGTTTGATAACCTTTGGGATGTATTGCAACTTTGACATTAATAAATTTCTAGAATTTGGAGCTCCATTGCTTGCATTAGGAGGATAGGTTGCAATCTAGTTCATATTTTTAAAACTCCATATCTAGTTAATGTTCCTCATTTGAAATTTAAATTTTATAGTAGTGCCCTTAGTGCAATGAGAAGTTCAGCTCTCTTGGTTATATTCAATGATCCTTAATTGCATCTTACAAAAAGATTATCTCCCACTACATATCCTAATTCATATATGTTTACCAAATATCCCTGCAAATAAAATCTATCCCTATGGATATCAATGCAGCCTTCGATTTAGTGTGCTTACATCTACAACTTATTGGGACTACTTTTTAGATGAACTCCATCAACGTTGAAGTTGCAAACTCTCTTGAAGCATCAGAAGCCAATTTTTGTGTTTGCTTTACCTCGTGTTTATTTAGTTTCCACCATTAAACAATTCATTTTCTATTTAAAATTTTAAGACAAACAAATTAAATAAGGTTTGTTAAATTGTGTATAAATTTTTAAATTTGAAGCTTTTCAATTTTGTGCTCTAAATTTTTTTTATTCAACCAACCAGCCTACTTATGGTTTTTAACTTTTTTGGCTAACTGTGTGGACTTTGTGTTAATAAGATTAAAAATGCACTACGAGGTGTAAAAGTAGAAGTGACACAGGGTAAATGTGCGTCGAAAGTACCACATGTATGCATTGACATCACAACCCACCCGGGAGCTAATGTAGTGTTTTTATAATCTTCTAAACTTGAACATTTTATTGCACTTAAAATATTTTCTTTAGATGCATGTGTTAATGGCTCTATTATTATTTATCTTAGCTATTTCATGTTTATACCCATTGTTTAAGATCTTTGTTTAAGTCTATAGAGGGATTCAGAACTTACTTGTTTATGCTTGGAATTTGCATCAAAATAAGAATGTTTGTTACTTTCTTTGAAATGATATGTTTTCCAAACCAAATTTGACTGAAATCCAAATTATTTTGGTTTGAAAATGTTTCTATTGGATGAGAAATCAACAATGAAATCAACAGTTGAATATTTCCAGGAAATGTATAGCTGTAAAATTCAGCATACCCATCTTCCATGTCTTCAAGTTGGAAATACAAAAAAGGAAAACTATCTCCCAATGGAGGTAGAGCTATACCTTACATTCAAACTAACCTAGTTCTCTTTCAAAAAATATATGTGATCAATATCTTTTTGTGCATGATTTAAGTATTAACTTTAACTTCTATGGAAATACACAGGCTTGTAAGATTGTGGAAGGGCAAAGATATTCAAAGCGGTTGAATGAGAAACAAATTACTAATCTATTGAAAGTTAGATGTCAACGGTCCCAGGAAAGGGAAATGGATATCTTACAGGTTTCTATCTTTTAAGAATCAAACAAGAAGATAGTCTTTGCTTAATTTTTGCAGCTATTTTTCTTGTCTATTGTTAATTTTCTTTTCTTTTTTTTGTTGATGTAATGTGTATTAAAAAGTGTATTGTGGGGATGGGGTGGGGTGGATCTCGGTTGTGGGAGGAGTGTCTATGTATTTTTCTAATCATACACACTCGTCCTCTAAAAGTATTCTCATGATAAGGTGTAGGTTGTCCTATTAATTTTGATTCTTAAGTAAGGCATAGACCCTGAGATCTTATTAATGTGGCCAACACAAAGTCTTTGGTACCTAAGGTGTAAAGTGCTTTTGTGTAGACTTTTTACCATATTGATTATGATCAAGATCCTTATGCAAAGGTATTTGATATAAAAATTAGTGACAAGCTTGCCTCTGTAGATGCTTGAATCCTCCTTGCTCCATGGGTAAAGGCCTTGTTCTTTGTATAGATGAAACTTGTTCAATGAGTATATATTTTTGATTGTGTAAAAAAGTCACATTTTATAATACTTTGGATTCTATGTAATGAATTAATTTTTGTGTAGTTGAAATATCATGATACTGGTAAGGAAAAAGTTTTCCTACCTCAATTTGGTTAGTGGAACATGATGAATAAGGAAAATAACATTTCTTTCTCAAATGATTAGGTTGTATTTATAGTTTCTAGCTTGATTGATCAACAACAGGGAGAATAGATTGTATTAGATAAAATAGATAGTAGCTTAATGTATTATAAGGAGATGTGCAACATTTGCTAATTAATATTTTCCTACTACTTAATAAAACAGAAAATGGTGAATGGAGGAATAGTTAACCACTAGGCTTGCATCAACTTTTCACGAAGTGTTCAAGAGAGCATTGCCCGTGGGTTTTTGACATGAGCTGGCTCAAATGTGCCAAATCGCTGGCATGGTAGGAATAT
>VDFB02238122.1:0-12970 GCA_007258455.2 Sequoia sempervirens | reverse complement strand
TTTGAAACCACAGGACAAAGTTTTGTCCCCACCATGATGTTATCATGCCGTTTTAATCAATTTCGTACTCCACCAAAAAATTCATCCTTGACCTTCTCTGTCACCAACTTATCAACTCTTTTCTTCAACATTGCATCACTCTTCAAATCCTCAAGCCTTGAAGTGGCTGCACATTCTTCACTTTCGTCTTCCTCTCTTTTCACAAACTCCTTCTTGCCAAACATGATCACTTTTGTTGCCTTACCCTTTGTTTTATCATCCTCCTACAATGGTGTTAGTGTGAAAGTAATACCATCCTTTTCAATCTAATGTGTTATCTCTTCCATCATAAAGTGAATGCCTATCAAACTGCCATGGCCTTCCAAGTAGTAGATGGTAACAATCCATTGGTAAAACATCACAAAGTATCTTATCTGTATATCCACCAATGATAAACTCAACAAAAGCTTGTTCATTCACCAAGATAGACTGATTATCATTCACCCAAGATGCTTTATATGGTGTTTCATGAGGAATTCTCTCTAACTTCAATTTATCTACCATCTCAGTTGACACCATGTTATTAGTAGAACTAGAATCTATTACTACCTTACATACCTTGCCTTTGCATTTGCAAGCGGTCCTGAATAATTGTCTTCTTTGTGTCATCTCCTTCTCCTCGAATGGTTTGAGGAGTGTTCTTCTCACCATCAAAGTTTCCCCAACTTTTGGAGCAGCAAATTGATTAAGAGAATTCACACTTTCACAATCATCTTTGTGCACCAACTAATTCCTTCTTTCACCTCCATGAGAACTAGATACTTGTCCTTCATTACACTTCCATGCTTGATGTCCAAATTTGTTACATTGATAGCACCTACTTGTGAATGTATTGGAACCTCTGCCTTGTCCACCAAATCTGCCCCTAAAGCCTGATCTTCCACCTCTAAATCCACCTCTATAATCAACAACTTGTTCTTGCACCTTGCTTGAGTTTTCTTGGCTTTCTTGTGACTGCCTTGGAGTGTTAAATGTGCCTCTTCCTCTTGAATTGCTGCCTCTACCTCTTATTTGTTTGTCTTGCCTTCTTTTGAGTTTCTCTTCAGCCCTTATTGCCATTTGGTAGCACTCTTCAATTGTCCTTGGATTGTGCAAACTCAACTCATCTTGAATGTTGAACCTTAGCCCACTGAGATATTTAGCCATCTTTTCTACATCATCATCCATGTGACCTGCTCTTATGCTCAACTTATAAAACTCATTAGTATAAGTTTTGACATCCATTTCCTTTTGTTTCAAATCTTGAAGCTTCTTAGACATTTGAATTGCATAATCACTTGGTAAGAATTTACCTTTTAATTTGACCACCATTCTATCCCAAGAAGCAATCTTTGACTTACCTTTTCTTCTCCTTTCAGCTTGTTCATAATCCCACCATACTAGTGCATGCCACTTCAATTTAGTTTTTTCTATCTTCACATTTTCTTCATCAGGTACATCCTTGCATTCAAAGTAGTTATCCAAAGATGCAATCCAATCTAGCAATTCTTCATCATTAAGATTACCTTCATACATGGGAAAATCAATTTTTACCTTATGTTTACCTCCTTTAACTGCCTTCAGTAGCCTTTCCATTTTCTCTTCAGGATCCAACTCTTCTTCCACATCTTCATACTCTTCATCCTCTTCTTCTTCAGAGTCACTTTCATCACTTTCATCACTTACAACCACACCTCTCTTCTGCCCTGTTTCAACACTTTCCATCCTTGCTGCCAATCTATTTTGTAGTTCCTTCAACTTCCTAATCTCTCTCTCAGTCTTCTCTTCCATTTCTTGCATCTTCCTAGCCACATTGTTACCCTTAGGAGGCATCTTGTCCACTTTTCTTCACACCTTCTTTCCCTTCAAAAGATCTACACCCTATGCTCTTATACCAACTGATGCAGAGTAGGGAGGAAAATTGATTTCAATCACAATTCAAAGAGATTCAAACACTTTTCCTTTCCTCAAAACCCTATCTTGACATATTTTCACAATCTCACCTAATTTCCCTTGTAGGTCTGCAACAGAGGTTTCTTGACCTTATCTTCCAAATCTAACCTCAAACCCACTTCTCAATTGGAATTCCAAGTACCCATTTTCCTCAAATTCAACATATCTCAAAACCCCATATGGTTATTTTGGAACATTGGCCTAAAATGGACTAGTACTGAATCGACTCCACTAGCCTAAATTTACAAATCAACCCTCCTAAGCAACCCAAGCCAACCCCAAATTCTTTTTGATAATATTTTACCAAGTAAAACCTCCTAAATCCATAATCTTTGTGAACCAAAGATATGCTCACAAAGTCAAATTATTACAAACCCTCATTTCAAGCCATTCCAAAGGGGTTTTTATTGAAAACTACATGTGTAACCTTTGCATCGAAAACTCCATCATTTGTGACATTTTTATTGTAGGCCTAATATTTATTTTTGTCATTTGAGGTACCTTGGGCATTTTGAGTCTTGTTGTATGTCTTAAGTTTCCATTTTGCAATTAGGGCCTTCTCAAGTATGGTGCCTTTTTCCATTAGGTCAAAAAATTTGGTGCAACAATGGTCTTGTAGTTGATATTTTAAGTCTATGGTCAAGTTTTCTATGAACATGACAATCCTTTGTTTCTTAGGAATCTCAACAGGACATTGACTAGCCAAGCTCCTCCATATTTGGAAGAACATTATGAACAACCCACATTCTTATTTTTTTGTATGACATGATATCATTTTCAATGTTATAATCAAAGTGAGTGATAAATGTTTCATCTAGTTCATCCCATGTTCTTATACCAAAAGGTAGATGAGAAAACCATTCAAGTGCTTGCCTTGCGAGACTCCTAGGAAATAGTCTCATGAGATATGTCTATTCGGATGTGATGTCTATTGAAGCTATTTGGAACTCTCTTAATGTTCAAAGGGATTCCCCTTTCCTCTATATTTGGGTAAACTTGGCATGACATAGTTATGAGGAAATGGAGGCATGTACAAGCTTCTTTCAAATGGGTGTGGACATAACTCTTGTGTTGAGTAAGTATTTTTTGGTTGATATTGGCATATTTTTCACTTGTTTTTGTAAGGAAATCATTTGATTGGCTAATACATCAACTTGCGTGAGGGATGTATCTGCTACATTGTTGATTGAATTATGATAGGGGCCCATGTTGGTGTTTTAAAATTCAATATGTTAGTTGGATGAGTTGGTGTTGACTCTAGGTGTGTATGATATGTTTTGATTTTGGACATGTGGAATTTGAGTTTGGATATGTGAGGTGAAATTTGGGATTTGAGGTATGTGTGAGGTGTTCATATTGCATTGTGTTTGAAATGGATTTGGAGTATTTTGACCTTGTGTGTTTTGGTTGCTATATTGGTTGAAAGGCCCTTGGGTGTTGGTTTGTTGGGAATGTTTGTGTTAGGACCTGTGATGTGTGGGTGTTTGAAGTGTTTTTTTGTTTGGGCCTATGAATATGAACCTTTCACATTTTGTTTGTACCAAATGGTAAAGATGATGATGCACCCATGGCATGAGATGATGGCCCAAATGGATTAAATGTAGTGCCAAAGGGTTGTTTCATTAGTTGTGTCATTGGTTGTGTCATAGCTTGTGTTCCAAATAGTGTCATGTGGATTGTTGTAGAATCTTGTGTTGACCCTCCCAATGGCATAGTAGCATTGATTTGTGGGATAAAACATTTAGTAGTGGATTTTTCATGTCCTTGGCTTTGTGTAGTTTCCTTGTTTGCTGTTGGAATTTCTTGAAGTGTATTAATATCAAATACATGAGGTAGTTTAGCTCCACTGTGTAATAATTTGGCTAAGAATCTTTGTGGGTCTAGTGAAACTATCTCATCCACAAATCATGCTACTTCGAGGTCTTGGGAAACTACCTCTATTTCATCCTCATTTATGACCTTGTTCATGTATTTGTCAAAAGGATTATGAGGCCTAGGTGATTCATTGAAAGAGAAGATAAAGTTCATGTTTCTAGTATAGTTGTAAAGGTCATCATCTTCTTGGAATAGGTCCACTTATTTTCTCTTCATTTTTAGTCTTGTTTGGATCATAAAAGACTTGCAAGTGTGATGAGTGAAAAAATGAAGCCTAAGGAATGATAAAGAAAATGCGAGACTAAGACTAGGGTATGCAACTAGACTATGTTTTGGTATTTTTAAGATATAAGGGTGAGAAATGATGATGTACCAAGATTAAAGATACAAAAGTGACAATAGTCAAAATGTAGATAGGATAATGTCACAATGACAAAAATCTAGGGTAGGTCTATGCCTAAAGTATGCAAATGTAATGCCAATATGATGTTGTGATGGGTGGGTGTAATATGACTTGATATTAACACTACACACTTTTGGTGAACCTAAGAAGAGGTTATCAACCAAAATAAGATAGCCAAAGTGATAAATCTGATTACCAAGACCTTAAGAGGGATAAATACTAAAATGATGACAATTTGACAAGGTGGCCTCAAACTAGACTTGTGAGTTTAAAGAACCAAACTAAAGGACAATGACTTAATTGATTATAAGACAAGGTAAAGATAATCTAAATTTGTGACTATGGTCTGATCTAAAGTCTAGTAAATTTCCTAATCTAAGGTCTATAAAGGTCTATGCAATTAATAGATGACCTAAAATTTGATCTATGATGTAGGCAACCAATGCAAAGGTGAGCCAATGAATGAAATGGAATGACTGATCTGAGAATTGCAAGTATGTGGTTTGATAACAAGAGTATAGTCATGAATTGATCAGAAATAGAATTGTACTAGAGTTTCGTAAAAAAATTATCAACTAGCAAATGCGGTGTTTGGCCAGTCAAATGTGGCATTTTGAGAAGCAATTACAATGAATAGTGAAAATTATGGTGAAAACTTTGTTTTTATCCTAGTTTGACTAATTTTTGTTTTTCTTTTTGTGAAATTTCATGGAAAACATTACAAACAGTCTGAAAACAATTGACTTGGATAGTCTGAATGTCAAAATTTGTAATTATAATGTGTATGTTCAGAGGTTATTCACCTCAATTGCCATGGGTCTTAACACAAATCAAAGACAATTCACACACATCACTTTCCTATTCTATGGTCAATGGCCTATGGTGTAACCCTTAGGCCCACAACTTGGAATCTCCATTGATGCAAGTGGAGGGACACCTTTATGGGGTGTTTGCACTTTTTTATTTGAGAGAGGATGTATAGGGGCCTCCTAGAATGGAAGGATAACACAAATCACCCTCTCCTCGAAAATCTACAAGTAAAAACAAGTAACTTATGTAATGGTGAGGATTTTTGTCTCATCTCAAGGGAGCCATATGGTGAGTAACTTTTGGGGCATGATGCGTATCCCTGCACTGAGCATGATGCCAATAAAAAGTCAATAATAAAGGGTGGGACTCTAACTAGTTTTTATTTTAGTCACAACTCGTGGACTTACTCCTTGGCAAGTGGAATGGCTAGTTTGGACTTGACTTTCATCTTATCTTTTTATATAGCAACTCAAGGGAAAAACCACTTTGGTTCACCAAGGAGTTCTCATGATGGATGTGTCACACTTTGGTAGGACCTATATAATGGTGTTTAAAAAAAGAAAGACAAACACATGTTTTTGATCTCCAAGATCACTCAAGGTGTGAGGAGAGAGCATACACAATGTACTTGGATCACACTAGCAAGAGCTCATTAACCTTAAGCAAAACCAAATGTGCGGTCTAATAATGCAAATGTCAAGAAGTGTTTTTAATTCCAAAGATAACTCAAGGTACAAGGGAAGAGCATACACACCTCAAAACAAGAACAAAATCATAAGACAATGAAGACAATGGCTCTTTTTAAGCCCCAAATCGAAATGTGAGAGTTGCAAAGACACTTGATGCAAGTTTTTTTCTCTTTTTAAGACCAAATGAGTGTGAAAATATAAGTTCTTTTTAACCCAAATAAGTGAGAAATGCAATAGAATTGTTGTTCTCTTTAAGACCAATGAGTGAAAGATGCAAGATTGTTGTTCATTTTAGACCCATGAGTGTGAATGTAAGTTGTGGTTCATTTTAAACCCATGAATGCAAATGTAATTTGTTGTTAATTTTAAGCCCAATGAGTGTGAATGAACCAACATATATTGCAAAATCAAAATAAAATAAACAAGTTAACAATCCTAAATGCCAATGTCTTCTCCAACCTAAGCCACATGCTGTAAACCAGAGATCAATAACAGAAAAAACCCTAATCTATTGAATGCAAAGGGCATAAATTGGAAATTCCTAACAAAACCCCTATTTCAAAATGAATGAGAAAATGAGGTGCAGGAAGTCATAGTTGTGGTTACTGGTTCAACACAGATGTGGTGCAGGAAACAATGACTATAGTGTTTTAAATTTTTACTATTGCCAATGGTCAAAATCAAATGCGGTTAACCCCTCAGCAGATGTGTCTCACCAACCTGGAAGAAACAAAAACTTAAAACCCAACCAAATCTGACAAAACCCAAAATTGATATGGTATGATTATGATGTCAAGATGTTAGATCAAAACCATAAAATTGAAAATAATGGAAAAACCAGAAAATAGCCTTAACAAAATGATTTTCCCTAAATTTGAACAAATGCAGTGTTTGAGACAATGAATGTGGTTCTCTAGCCTTTTGCAAATGCGTCATAGGACCTAGCGAATGCATCATTTGGGCTCACAGTTGCGGTTCAGACCTGAAACTCACAATTTCTAAAAAATTCTTCCAAATCTGGTTAGTTCACATCATGTTCACCAATGTAGAATAGGGTAAAATCAAGGTTAAGGTTTATAATTAATGAAGCACAATCCAACATAGAAACATAAAATATGAAGCATATTACCTATGCCATGGTTGATTCACCTCCATTGTCCTTCTCCATTTTGCTTAATATGCTTGATTGCCCTTAGATTTTGAGTATGCAATAGTAGCCTAATGACAATGATAGCAAAATATTAAAGATTGTACTTGTCTCCTCAAGTGTACTTGAACTCAATGTAGTCTAGGTAGGGTTGAAATGATAATGATAGGTGTCTTAAATTATAGATTTAGTCAAATTGGAATGAAGGGCTAGGATTAAAATCCAATAAGATATGAAAATCAATGGCCAAGATTGAAAGATGTAGTCTAAAATAGGGTTAGGGATAAATTAGGGAAAATATAGGGCTTGGTTAAGGGTGGACGATTGAGATTAAATTATAAAATAATTCAATTAAGGGTGGAAATTAATTGAGACATGAATAGATAAGAATGACACAAATAAAGAGGTTGGCACACAAAAAGAGGTTGTTGGAAAAAAATAAATAATTATAAAATTATTTAATTTAGGAGGGAAAGTGAACAATTAAATAATTAAAACAATTATTTAATTATTGAGGAAGAGGGAAAGTTGACTTTTAAATTAAATAATAATTTAATTCAAAAGTGGAAGAAAAGGAAAATTGAAGTAAATAATTAAATAAATATAGAAGAAGAGGGATATTAAGTAATTAAATAATTAAAAAATAATTATTTAATTATAGAGGAAAGGGGACATTAGTGACATAATTAAATAAATATAATTTATTTAATTAATCAAAGGAAGAATAAAACAGAGAAATGAATTAACTAAATCATTAAGAATATTTAATTGATAGAAGAAATATGACTTTAGACAATAAATAATTAAAATTATTTAATTATTTAGGGAAGAATGGAATTGACAAGGAAAAATGGTGTTCGTAAGCTTAGGACATTTTTCACTGTCTACAATTATAATATTGGAGGCAACAAGCATGCATGCAGATGTGCTCTTGTTCATTTTTTAGTCATGAAACTGTTGTTGTAAGCTCTTGGAAGATTTAAATAAAAAAAAGTCAGCATGTTGTTCCTATTTTTCTATCAATTTTTGTGTTGTAGAATTTGAATTGATCTTAGAAATTATTTGATTTTATTTTAAAAAAAATCTTTATTTTCTTGTGCTTGAGTGAGGGAGCTACAATAACCAACAATCTAGTAATATTCTTGGTTGTTGATTTGCATCAAGTTATCTTGACCCCAAGAAAGTAATGCAATGATCCCAAGTTTGTCATTGCAATCTGTGTATGCAAAGAATATTTGACACTGTCAATGATAGATGAGGTAATCCCAATTAGAATCAAGTGAGAGTCATCCTGCCAAAGAATGCAGACATTCAGATCTAATTAGCACTTGGTGAACCCAACTAAAAGAAGAAAGGAGTCCATTTTGGCATACCAAGCCCTAGGGTCCTATTTGATTCCATTAAGAGACTTATGCAATCTACAAAGCATAGAATAATCCTGAACAAATCCTTGAGGCTACTCCATGTAAATATCTTCTTGTAGATCCTTGTGAAGAAAGGCACTCTTCACATCCATTTGATTTACAACCCAACCTTGAGCTATGATGACAAGTGTTAATCCAGATATAGTTTATTTTTGTGATAGGAAAAAGGTTTCAATGTAGTTCAAATAAGGATTACTAAGAATATGTGTTTTTTTACATCATATATTTATTGTTTTTCTAGTTCTTTTCTTGTCATGGTGGATATAAACATGTTACCCAATAAGGCACTAGTTAATAGGAATGTTGATCTTCCATACCTATTAAAATCATTAAAATAATTTATCAGTAGTATAGGAAGTAGAAGTTGATTAGTATATTTTTGTTAATGAATCAATACTATAACTAGAGATGAAAATTAAGTAAAATAAAATGTTAGATTATCAATGAGTCATTTATGGAATGTTTATGCTCTTCTTATGTTAGAGAGTCTTGAAATAAATTATCTCAAGGGATTACATCACCATTTTCATATATAGATACATTTATAAAGTATTTGAATTAGCTATAAAAGGTTATTTAGTTAAACTTAACTTGTTGATGTTATTCTAGGGTTAATTTTACATTTGGGTACAATTTTTTTGGGTTATTTAAGTGTTTATTTTGTTTGATTTAAGTACCTATCTAGGCATACCCTCCTAGGTTTAAGCTGAGCCCAAAGAGTAGGAGCTCGATTACCCTATCTCATATGTTAACCTCTAACCACAATGAATCTCTTGATGAGCCTTTATTCACATTCTTGAAGACACACCCATAGCCTTGAAGGCGAGAAAAATATCTAGGATTTGGGAGAGTAGTTTTGAGACCTAACATTTTTGGTGTTGTTGCTAGGGATAGATATTTTGGCTTTTATTTTGAAGGTCCTTGTAGCACGTTCATTAAAGAAGTTGCTAGTTTGGGAGAGTTGGCAACCCATCAACTTATTCCTAAATTTGTTGACACACTTATTGGGGATGTTTACTAATCAAGATAAATTCCATGGATTTTAATGACTGAGAAAATAAGTGTGTAGCTATACACTTTATAGCTATGTGTGAGTGTGTTCCAAACTTAAATCTCCTCTAGAGTGAGGAGTGTTGGACCTCTATTGTGAATTGTGGTCCAAAAATATTCATAAGAACTAAAAAAAGATAAAAATTGGATAGAGTACAACTATTAGAAAGCCAAAAAAATTTTGATCTAGTTTTAGTTGATGTGAGAAGAAGGCCAGCTAAATGGAGAGCTAGATAAGCATGTCATCTACACATAATTAACATGATTTTGAAATAGTTGGTACATCAAGTAGAGGTAAGGAAATAAAAGTTTAAATGAATATACTTAATATGATTTAGTTGATAATATATTCATAGTTTTTTTAGATCCATTGGGGTCCTTTGTAAAGGGTTTCGAGGAAAGTTATGTTAAGTCTAGGATCGAGGAAAATGATGATACAAGTAGAGTTGCATCTGAAGAGTTGTACATGTGGAAAATAAAAACATGGAATTACCCTTGCTTCCACCTTTATGAAAGAAAAGGGTGAAGCTATGCCAAAAATCTTATATCTCTTCCTAAGAAATTGAACAAGGATTAGGTATTCTATTTCATGATATTGATGTAGCGACCTAGTTAGAGTATGACTGTAGGGAAAGAAAGTTGGATCGAGAAACTCATATAATTGAATAAATCCATCAAACAACAATAAATTATTTTAGAAACTCAAAGGCAACAAGAAAAAAATGTTCAAAATACACAAATCTTAAATTAGAATAATAATTTTCCTCAACAACATAATATAAATCAAAATACATAGAATGTGCAACACAACCAACATATTCCAAATCAACAATATGTGATACATAAAAATAGGGCTGATCTTGTTAGGTCCCAAAATATCTCTCCCAAATCCTAAATATTTTTTCCACCTTCAAGACCATGACATTATAAATTTAAGTCCCAAAAAAATTGCATGCAACTGGAATTAAAAACATAATGGCTTAAGTAAGCATAAAAATAAATATTTTACACTAACACCCTTTTTAAAGTGCAACTTAGGATAAAATCCTATAGAAGCTACAAAGATGGGTCTTGGTAAGAAGGCCTGATTAGGTACCTATGAACAAAGCAAAAAAACCCTCAGAAAAGAAGAGGAGTAAACCTAGTGGGAAAAAACTCCCCCCCTATGAGAGGATAAAGGAAGATTAGGGGGCCTCCTTTGAAGTGGTGATGGATTGAACCCCTAAAGATGGAGATATAATTTTCTCTTAGTAAAAGGTTTGGCAAAGATATCAACAACCTACTTTATTGTCAAACAACAACACAAGTCAAGAACCTACTCTTGTATCAACTCTCGAATGAAGTGTATGTGGATCTCAATGTACTTGGTCTGCTACTGATAATGAATCGAGTTCCTAGAGATTTGGACCACACTCTGGTTATAAAAAAATATAACAAATGATCGAGAAACAGTGAATCCAAACTCACTCAAGATATTATGAAGCCAAATGGCCTCAGTAGCTTCATTTACAACCCCCTATACTCAGCCTTAGTTGAAGAGAGAGCAATACCATGTTGCTTCTTTATTTTCCAAGAAATAGGGCTAGAACAAAGACATAAGTTGTAGCCAGAAGTGGACTTATGATCATCAATATTTCTATCTCGATTGGAGTCTATGTAACCAACCAAGTCGAGTGTAGTACTTGTTGCATAGTGAATCCCATGGATTTGAGTGCCTTATATGTAATGAAGGATGTGTTTGACTGCTTTCCAATGAAGCTCACGAGGATCTTGCATGAAGAAACAAACTATATCAATTGAAAATGAAATATCTGGGTGAGTTTGATTTAGGTTGATGAGGCTTCCTTCAAGCTGGTGATATAAAGTACCATCAATAAGTGGAATGGAACACTTAGCCTCAAGCTTGACTCTAGAAAGAAAGGGAATTTGTGTATCCTTACAATCATCCATGTGCAATAAAGAAAGTAGATCAAGAGCATACTTAGGTTGAGCAAGAGTAATCCCAAAAGAGGATTGAGTGATGATGTAAGAGCATCTGGGTGCACGAGAAATCCTACACACCCAAAAATATTTATTTTTGTTCTTGTTGGTTGTGTTTGTAGGAATGCTTATTATTTTTAAATCATTCTTCTCCCGCCTCCTTGAAATTGGATTCAATTCCATTGAATTTGAATTTAATTCAAACTGGAGAGGAAGGTGCTAGAAAGTGATTTTTTTATTGAATTACGGGAATTACACAAAACCCCATGCCCTGGCTAGAGAAGGCCATTCCTAGCATGTGTAACTCCTCATTGCATTGAAAAATTGGCATATAATATGAAGTGGAGGAATCTGGGTAGTGGAAGGATATAGTGATTAATAAAATTTTAAAAAATCAATTTAATGCTAGCCAAAAATGAATAAGGTGAAAGTGGCTGCACCCAAAAGAGAAAAGAGAAAAATGAATGCACCTGTAGTTGAGGAAAAACCCATGCCCAACTTTGAAGAAGGACTTAGCAAGTGAAAAGAAAAAGAAATGAGAATATTTGAGGAAGGAAATTTCTGTGAGCCAGATTAGAGTTACTTAAAGGTGAGTAGGAGATTTGGAGTTATTTTTGTTGCTATTGGAGTTGGAAGAAGGTCTCTTGTAGTAGATATTATTGTAGAATAGGGAAAAATTAAGGTTAAGGTTATAAATTATCAAAACTAAAACCATAAATCCCTAAACCAAATTTATGCTTGCTTGATAGGTACAAACTGAAGGACAACTCTGAGACACACATTTTATTTTTCTTTTTTTTTAAAATACAAATAACACATAGATAACATATAAAGTACCATTACATAAATCATTACATTGCATGATAAATATCTCAGACATTTAAGTCCTTTGGGGCACGCGAGGTCACATCGCATAAAACCAACACTTGACGAAAGAGACATAAAGCCAAATAAATTAACTTACATCCATCATAGATATTATATTAACTATTTGCAAGAGATAACATCCATACATACATAAGCATAAACATAATGCATCACATGGTACAAACCATAATAATCACATATATCAAGAATGATTACAAGGGTACATTTCCATTACATCATATTTTAATACATTACATGTTCATATACATGAGTTACATCAAAATATCCCATACATGTGGGATAGATACATCATACAAAGAATAACTAAAATAAATGATGAATATTTGGTACAAGCTTCATCTGAAAGATACGATGCAGACAAACGCTTATGGGGAACCCAACGGGGTGTGAAGCACATTCCACCCTACGACATGGGTTTTAGAAAAACCCACCCCCCATGCTTAGAGGTGACAAGGAAATGACCATGACCAAGGATTCCAACAAGACTAGACTCCAATAACAGTAACATAGTAACAGTAACTCCAATGGCAATAACATGAGAGAATATAGATCATAAATGAACAACAACCAAGAACCAATCACAATAACACAAGACCATTAAACACATAATAAATAAATCAAAGGAAACAATCATAATCCACTTCCAGAATCAAGTAAGAAGGAAAAGCATAAGGGCAACTAGTGGAGAGTGTCATCACATAGTCCTACATCGGTTATCTTGTGCCCTTCCTCC
>VDFB02238120.1:0-43381 GCA_007258455.2 Sequoia sempervirens | reverse complement strand
TAGAGACATTTCAATTGCTACCATTGAATTCCATGTGGCACAAGACATGGTTGAGACCAATGTTGACTATGACCTCTATGAGTTGCTCCAACAACAATTGATGGTGGACCTGAACAAGATTAAGAAGAAGCATATATTCAGGTATGGCACAATGGTGATATGTTTACTTTTCTACTTCTTAAGAGAACTTCCTATAGTTGGGAAAGCTATTTGGAAAAGTGCAAAGCCTATTACACATTACATAGCAGACTATATGAGAGATCTTGGTGATATGAGAGCTCAAGATGACGCTCTTGCAACATTTTTTGCAATATTTAAAAAGAGTGAATGAAAGAAAAAGAATTCCTAGAACTATGGTGAAGAGATAAAAGGCCTTAACTTTCTTGTTTCCACTAATTTTTGCATTATGGAAGCAATTGAACCTAGAACTATTTGGGTCACAAAACTAGATTATGAAGTGTTAGAGGTAGAACTTGTTGGCTATGCAAATGTATTACTAAGTAGTCCCAAATATCCTAGTAGACCAAGGAAAATGGATATGGATAGAGCTGATATGAGTGCAGTAGAAGCCTATGGTAGCTCTAGGAAATCAGGTGAGAAAAGGAAAATCACAATTATTCCTCTGGTAGAAAAAAGAGTCAAACAAAAAGTCTCAAGGAAAACTTGGACATCAATATCAACATTGTTGAGGAAGGAGAAATGCACATAGTTGATACTCAAAATGAGCATGAGATCAGTGATATAATTACTAATGCAAAAGAAAATGAATTAGTAAAAGTATTACAAGAGACAACCTGCAGAACAAGCATTGATGCATCATTGTTTGCAATGGAGGAAAAATTCAAATTCTTGATTAATTCCTTCAAGGAATATTCCTTCGAACTAAAAGGACATTGAGATAGAAGTTGAGGCCATACATGTACAAAAGAAATTATTGGATATCATAGAAAAAGTGCACATCTACACACAAAAAAGTTGCAGAAATTTTGAAGGATGTACAAGCATGCGAGGAAGAAGCAAATACTTTACTTTTGTATTGCACTAAGTGGCCGGATACCACACAAAGCATAAAATATGACATGGATGAAATTGAGACACAAATAAGTAGTGCATCTAAGACCTATGATCCAATACAAGATAGAAATGATCATACTTGGACTATCATAATGGACTTACATGAAAAATTCCTTACCTTGTAGAGCCATAAAGAAGAGATAGTCACATAGTTTGGGAATCTAAGGGACTTGGTGAAGATGAAGCATATACTTGTCTCAAGTGCCTTTACCGATACAAATACTATTTCAAAGATAAATCTTACTCCCAGTACTCCAGAAGAAGGAGAAGAAACCTTAGTGGACCTTGAGTTACAACATAAAACACTTGCAACAACAAAGAGACATTGGAAATAAGGAAAACATGCATTGCAAGTTATCTTCCACAAGCTTCAAGGGTTAGCATCCTCAATTTGACCATTTCTACTTTTTATGCATTTTTTTTCAAGTTTTTAGATTCTTTTGGAAGTATGCAGATGATATAAGAGGTTTTTGGTTAACCCTCTAAGGGGGAGTCAACATATTTCTATTTGCATATACATTTGAGGGGGAGTATACTTTGCAATATATACCTACACACCCTTTTCCATTGAGGTCAAAGGGGGAGAGATACTTGGAGATATATTAGGTAAAGATATTTGGGAAAGCAAGTTTTTGAGAATGTTTTTGATATGCATGTTACCATCAATGACAAAGGGGTATATTGTTGGAAGTTTGTCATTATTGATGAAGTTTGGAAAAATGGTCATGGTATATATTGCATGATCTAGTGTTCTCATTGATGTCAACATTGTTGTGATCACTCTAGCATGATTGGGAAGTATTATTGAAGAAATCTATATAGAACAAGTAGGTCCAAAAAGTATAGTTATAGAAAAATTTGACTAAGTGTTCCTTTTGATAATATAATGGTTCAATGCATCAGTTTTTGGGTCCACACTCCACCAAAAAATGAGAATTCACTCTATGATTCTAACACTATTTTTATGACCATCAGATGCAAATAAATCCAAGAGTTTGTGCTATTTAGTGAAGTACTCAAAAATATATGAATGAAAGAGTTCAACTTTGTATATTGCAAGTTATTTTTTGAAAAACATGTCAGTGTGGGAGATTTTCAATTCCTTTGTGGATAATCTTTTCAAGTTGTGATGTTTAAGATAAGCTTTGAGATGTCAGCTAAGTGGGAATTTAAAGCTAGATTGATTTTTGAGTCACACATTTGAAAAATTGGATAAACAAATGGAAGTTTTGTGTTTAGGTCTTATTTGGGGTTGACCTAACATATTTGAAGGATTAATGTGTTTCTCAATCTTATGAAAGACCTATATTGGGTCCATCCCGACCTATCTTAAGGAGGTTTGAATTTTAAATTAAGGTGTGAGATGTGGATGAAATGTTTTAAGGATGAAAAGCTTAATTTTGTGTGTTACTTCTCATTAGGCTGACCTAACTGAAGATACACTTGATAGGGATACATATAGGATATTGATTTTAGTGCTTGGGTGTGTGGTGCAAGTGATGTGTGAAAAAGTGAAATGTATGGCATTCCACCTACATGTGTATAATGCAAATTTGATTAGAGTTGTGCAAATTATAGTGCAAAGTGTGCAAAATAAGAGCATAGCAAACTTGAGCAATGCATTGATCTAGATCAATGCAAATATTGTTTTTCACTTCAATGGAATTGTAATCCAACATATTGTAGATGCATTTGTAACAATTCAATAGGTTGTGATCTATCCCTTATTTCTTTTATCTTATTCTCTATGGGAAATGAGTCCACTAGACAGTGAGTCCACCTATAGTGAGCATTTTTGTAATATACTATATTGGAATATAATATATTATGAGCTAACCCTCACTGTGGTTTATCCCATTTTGGATTTTCCAAATAAAAATATTAGTGTTCATGTGTCATGTGATTTTGTGAATATTTCATGCTTTAATTCATTATTGCAGTTAAACATATCTTGGTAATTGGATGGCTAATTTCCGAATGGTTTAATGGAATATGGATTCACCCCCTCTTAGTATTTTGGGTGTTCAACAAGATATAGTTCCCACATGGTAGTATATTGTTTTTGAAGGTAAATCTCATTCTCTAGTTTTGGTGAAACTATTTATCTTGCATCATATTGAAGAATTTTCTCACAAATCCTCCTAATATGATGGAAATACAAGTTATACAAAAGTACCTTCTTTTACCTTCTAGGGAATATTACTTAATATTATTATTAATCATATATTCCTTCATTAATATCATATTCACATAGAAATAAGACTACAAACCAAGTATACAAGGTTAATTTTTTTGGCTCCTATTATTTGTAACAATTTTTAATTATTAATATATGCCCTACACAATATTTATAACACAAAAATAATGAAATAATTCTCCACTAACATGATCCCATATCGTATTGAAGCATTTTGGATTGCATGGCAATAGCGAGGATGTGTGAAATTAGTTTGGGCTCGAAGAATTTTTGTGGTGAGGTTGACCTGGTTGGGTGCGATGGAAGGAAGCAGTGAAAGTCTGCTTCCAACATGCAAGTTTGTGCCAAACAACTAACTATTTATGGCTTGGTTGGTCGTGACACTGTGCTTGGGGATGGGCATCATTAGTATGCCTTTCGATTTTGATCCTCCCAGGAGAGTTCTTGTACCCCTATGTAAACCATTGGTTCTAATCCTTTTGGAAAATCTAATGTGGCCCCTATTGTTGCTCCTTTCCCCCCTACATTGGATCCTTCCATGGTTGCTTCTTGCAAAAATAATTCTAATCAATTTCATGTTTTTTCAACTTTCTATTTGGATTAGATTAGGTTTTCCTCTCCTTTCTCTCCTCCCACCAAGTCTTCAATAGTTTTGTATTCTTCTCCCATTGTTGAGACAGTTTCTTAGGTTGAAGGTCATTGCCTCTCCCTTGGGGATACTACAGTGGTTTTTTTCTAACGAGCCTAAGGAAGTTTGCATCTCCAACAATTGCATAAATGAGATTGCTCAAGATACTAGAAATTGTTCCTTGATTTTTTTGATGTTTGAGCAGGCGTCCATCAACTAATTCACTCTTGGCATGGGTCCAAACCAACTGGAGTAACTTGTCCACCCCAACAATTGAGTCATTGGATTTTGGATTTTTTATCTCCTTTTTCTCTTTTACAGACTGCAAATTTTTTTCCAGAATAGTCCATGGTTCTTTGGAAATTTTGGTCTCTTCATTTCTCCATGGTCCCCTTTCTTTGATTTGTCCTTATAATCTCCCCCTAACATTGTGAAACGAGACTTAACTCATGAGCCGATTAGTCAAATTAGTTCTTTCGTCAATCTTGACTCTAAAGGGATTTCTTCTTATCACGTATTTTTTAGGGTTTTCACTTTGATTGAAATTTCTAAACCCCTTTCTCACTCCATTCGTGTTTAGTCTTCTCATGGCATATAGACTCATTATCTAAATTTCAAAGGGCTACCATTTTTTTTTTGTTCCAACAAATTGAGTTACAAAATTGAGGCCTACTCCATCCAATGATAGCTTGGGCTTAGGTTTTTCAACCTTAAAAG
Organism: Sequoia sempervirens; assembly: GCA_007258455.2. Taxonomy (NCBI): domain Eukaryota; kingdom Viridiplantae; phylum Streptophyta; class Pinopsida; order Cupressales; family Cupressaceae; genus Sequoia; species Sequoia sempervirens. The sequence goes on along the minus strand of VDFB02238120.1, from coordinate 38,765 downwards.
ATGGGTTAAGAAGGATGGATCTATAGATTTTGATTTCATTTGGTGAAATCATGGCCAATTTTAGGACTCTCATCAATCTTATTAGCAGTTTTTTGCTCCTTCTCGGGAACCTTCTCCTCTTCCTATTATCGTTGTCTAGGATCCTTTGACGGATGCATCTCCTAGTCTAGATGTGCATGGATTTGAGTCTTATGGAAACTTTTATTTTATGGATGATCTAGATAATCCAAATCATGATTGGTTTGAGGATGACAAGGTCTTAGAGCCACCTCAAAAATTCAAAATTTCTCAGATGGCTAGCAGTAAAATGAAGAAGGGAAGGAATACTAATGCTAAAAAGATTGGAATTGAAGGCATGGAAGATATTGAAGGGGGCACCCAATGGATTGTGGATGATCTCTTTTATAGGAACAATAAAAACACCTAAGGGTTGTTTGTTGGATTGTCAATTTTTATTTTGGTTTCCATCTCAAACTAGATCTCTATTGATGTAGTTCCTTCTTTCTTTCTGTTGTTGGGAACTTCTATCCTCTCTAATTTTTCCTAGGTATCTTTTAACCTATGGTTCTTTTCTGGTGGAAATTTTGTATCTTCTATTTTCTATATTTTAATAAAAAGGTGTAGGACCTTTTCCCACTGCTTATGGATAAAAAAACATAATCCCATATCTTATCACCTTTGAAGGTAAAATTCAATTCATCTTCTTTAGTCACTAGTCACAATTAATCCTCATCACATCCACTATCATCTGATCACATATTTAAGCATACCTCTACACAAATCACAACACCATACTTAGATAATGAGGTTTACAATGATGAAGGGTACCAATATCTTTGAACAATGTATGTCATATCATTGTAGCTTCTATCATCTAGAATATTGCTCATATGTAGAGCCACTATGCTAATAACTGCATAACCATGGAACCATATAACCATGTGTCTGAGTGTCATAAGTAATAAAGAACCATGTAACCATGTATCTCAACTTTATAAGTACCATAGATCCAAGTAACCATCTATCGCAGTATCATAACCACCCTAGAACCAAGTAACCATGTATTTGAGTATCATAAGTACCATAGGACCAAGTAACTATGTATTTGAGTATTATAAGTATCATATAACCATGTAACCGTGTATTTGAGTATCATAAGTATCATAGAACCAAGTAGCTATTATGAAATATGGTATTGAGGCCCTTCTCTTACCCCTCCGTACATTTCCTAGTACCTTCCCCTTGTTTGTTTTAAGGGGGTTAGCCTCCAAAAGGAAGGAACAAAATAATCACACATATAGAACTAGGGGGGAATGGATTATGGCCATCACATATTGGTCCCATTTTCAGCCCTCATAATCAAAAAATAATTCCAAATAACATCTACTCCCTCATATTACCTTCCAAGGAGCTCTCTTGGATATGGTAGTTTACAATAGCCACATTATGACATATTTTTTCTAATAGTTGAAAACAATAAAAAAACCTCAAACCAACAATTTTAAACTTATAAATCAAAATTTCAATAAGATTTCTCAAATACATAAAATAAAGAAAGATTCAAAAGTGGCTACTTTAGGAAATCTCAATTGAATTAAATTAAGTCCTTGAGGTGAAAAGGGTAACATAATATTTAAAATGGATAAATAGCCTAAAAAGTAAAATTTTACACTACTGGCATAATACAAAATAATTTAGGAAAATAGATTGTCAATTAAATAAATTATCAATAACCCACATTTTATCAATAATTGCACATTAAGAGCACCACGTGGCCTTGCTAAGGTCACCTAGAGGGAGGAAGGGAATGGCTGTTCTCTAACCACACAAATACAATAACATGCAATAAAAGGGTGGTCCCTGACCACATGAATATGATAGTGTATAGTACCTTGGTGGACTCATCGATAAAAGAATGGTGGTTCTCTAACCACATAAATATAATAGCTGGCAATAAAAGGTTGGTCCCTAACCACATGAAAATAATAGTGCATAATATCATGGTGGAATCATGCACTAAAGAACATAATAACCATATGTTGACCATCAATGTCACATCTCAATTTTTCTTACTTGCATATGATAATGTTAATTTAATTGAAAAATGGATAAAAGAATATAGATGTATATTAGTTGTTGTTTGTGAATTTGAGAAAAAAAATAAAAATATATGGAAAATGACTTATTTTGCAAATTTTATGATTTAAACGAATTATTTTGCAATGATTATCGATTAAAGATTATTGATAAATTTGGAAAGTGAAAGAATGTGTGTGTGCAAGAATAGGTTGAAGAACGAGAACTTGGTTGAGGAAAGAATGCTTAGCTGGATGATGGATGGTAAGCAAGGCTCGAATCTAGAATCTCACAAACCATAGTAGGACATGACATGTGCATTTGTTATTATACTTGATGGATAACACTCTTGCTTGAATGAAAATTATGATTTGGTTAAATAGACTAACTTATTTATCTTGTTGTTTGTATTACCATGTTCATTTCAAAATTAAATGAAAATGTGACTAGTTTGCATATAATTACCATGGAAAGAAAAAATATGTTAATCATGTTTTGAAAAGAACATAAGTTCTTGATAAGGAAAACAATAACAATGTGCCTTATATAAACATATAAATGTATGCATAATATATACATACATATATGTGTGTGTGTAACCTTACATGCATATATATACATATACGTATATATATACCCATGAATAAATGTGCATTAAGGATTTTCATCAATAGAAATTCTTCTATTTGAATATATTTGAATGTATGGGGAAAATAATGAAAAAAATGTTCAAATATTTTCCCTTCACATTGAAGAGGCCAATTCCCTTCCAAAATGTGCATAGGTAATGGGGGAAGTGGGTAGCTAAGAGAGTGTGGCATGTTAAAAACACCCAAAAATAGCCCACACAATGAATGGATAGGGTGGTGGGCTGATTCAAATGCAGAAGGAAAAAATCAAGCAAAAATTATGAGAAGATTTTCAGGGGAAAAATAGAAGAAAAAAAGGGAATGAATGGGGGAAAAAATAGATGTTGTTTCTATTTGACTAAGAAGCCAAGGTGACAACATGCAGTTTACTAAGGTAATATGACTCCTATTTCATGTTTCTATCTTGAGTCGAGTAATTCCCTCTCATGTTCTCAATGGGTATCAAATTACATAATGGTAATCTTGTTCACTCTTTACCACTGTGATTCATGGTCTTGTTTATCATAATACCATTTTTTGTGTTGTGTTGAGAAACCCCATTTTGAGGAAAAAATCCCCAATGACCCCCTCACTGTGTCTCAAAATCAACAAGCTATGCATGATCGATGCAAAGGTGGTAGATGGGCTTAGCCTGCGGGTTACCAAATCTGTCATTACTTCATTGTGTTTACTAATCATTGAATGAGGTGATATTCATGGTAGTTAATGCAAACCTTGTATTCGTTCAAGAATCTAGGTCCAATGTTGTAGAGTCTGAATGGTAGAAACCATTTGAAACCAAGGATTGGCTTTGAATGATTTCTATCATTATGTCCCTTATGAATTTATCCATGAGTGAAATTGTCACCAACAATAGAGTTTCCAATGAACGATGTTAATTGCTCTTCAAAATCTTTGAGCACAAATGTATTTTCTCTGATCTGGTGGTGAGCTTGAAGCCACTAAGACTAGTATTATGTTAATGTATTAGTATTGTAAAATGGGTATCGACTCAGTGTCATCCCATCATGGTATCAAGGTTGAACAACCCTGATACATTCGGTAATATGTGGATTATAATACCTACGTAATTTCTTAAGGGTTTATCACTAAAAGATGATGCATGAAGGGTAATATATCATTGCATGTATATTATGGCCTTAATAGGCTAAGGGATATTGAACCCTCACAACATTTTATTTGAACTTCTCTCCATTGATTTGGTGTACATATATGAATGAATGTATATGCATATATGTGTGTGTGTGAATGTATATATATGTGTATACACACCCAGATACTCTTGTGTTGATCCATCTCTATTTTCAATGGCTTATGCATTTCTATTTCATAGTTCGAGAGCCCCTCAAGAATGAGGATCGACAACCATAAAGAAATATTAAATGGGCATATATGTTTGCATGTTTCTGTTTAGATACCATGAGTATCAACCCCAAGTTTTTTGTTAAAATGAACCCAGATGTGTGAGAAGAAAGGCTTAAAATTTTGTGTATTATCTTTTAGTCCTGGAATTGAATAAAACAACTATCATAAAGCATTTTAAGCTGAGGATCGACTTTGAATGATTTCTATCATTTTTTCCCTTATGTATTTATCCATGGGAGACACTAATGCCAACAATAGAGTTTCCAATGAATGATGTTTATTGCTCTTCAACATCTTTGAGCACGAATGTATTTTCTCTAATCTGGTGGTGAGCTTGAACCCACCGAGGTTGGCATTATGTTGATGTATTAGTATTGTAAAATGGGCATCAACTTTGTGTCATCCCATCATGGTATCAAGGTCGAATGACCCTAATACATTCGGTAATATGTAAATTACAATTCCTTTATAATTTCTTAAGGTTTTTTTCACTAAAAGATGGAGCATACAAGGTAATATGTCATTTCTTGCATATTATGGCCTTAATAGGTCGAGGGATATTGAACCCTTCCAACATTTTATTTGAACTCCTCTCTATTGATTTGGTGTGCATATATGAATTTGAATGTCTATGTATGTGTGTGTGTGTGTGTGTGTGTGTGTGTGTGTGTGAATGTATATATATGTGCATACACACTTGAATACTCTTGTGTTGAGCCATCTCTATTTTTAGTGGCTTATATATTTCTATTTCATAGGTCAAGAACCCCTTAGTTCACTTGCTTGATGACTAATGGAATGGAATGATAAATGAGTACTAGGATAGACTGTATCACTCTCGAAATTGATGCTAATAGATATTCTAAAGGGAGGGATAACCCTTGATATGATGATCTCTTCTTCTAGGAATGGGTGCTAGAGAGTGTAGATTTGCTTTTCCAAATCCAACCTGAGTTACATTTTATGCAGCATCAGCTTGGCCAAGATTTGCAACCATTTTAATTATTATTATGGAACACAAATGTTTAATATTTATCCTCTCTACTATTTTATTTATTACCTAACATGGAACTTGCATATTCTAGAAGTAGATAGAAATGCATGTAGTTAGGCACGCATAGATTCCACCTTGCAAACTGTATCTCTTGCTAAGTGTTCCATGCGGGGTCGGGTATTCTTTGATGTACTAAAGAATTTTGAGGAAGCATCACTTTGTGGTTGGGTGGAAAAGCACCTCAACCATATTCTCATCCACCAATGGAGGTGAGATGTCATAAAGGAATCATATTGGAATCCTATTTATGTACTTGTATCATTGATGTAATAGATGTATTAATGAAGATGCAAATGATGAAATTGATGAAATTGATGTAATTGATGTATTGACTATTGAGGCAATTGATTTCCAAGTCAAATTGTAAATTGACTATTGACATTTGGAAATGAATATATATGTAGTTTATTATTTTCTTGTATTTATGGACATGAAATTGCTAAATATAAATAGCTATGGGATTCATGTCATAAATGTTATATTCATAATGTCAATTTTTAATTTATTGAGTAAAATTCAGTTGAGCATGTTACAATCAAGTATAGGTTCCAAAAAAACTTGGGACATGCTAAGAAATCAACCCTTAATATATGCATCTGCAACACTACATATTAACACCATTTGATGTTTGAAAAAAAATTAGTTTGATCCTTATAAAATCTCCACCACATTCCTATCCTTGGTTGTCATTAGGATGTTTTGGTTACTTATAAGCTTGTTATCATAATCATGTTGTCATGTGGTAATGTACTTACTATATTACTATGATGTGGGAAAAATGATCTAGGTTCTAAATCATAACTTTCTTAACATTACATTAGAGAGGAACCAAAATTGATCACACAAGACCACATGGCTACTATCTTTATTGGAAGAGCTAGAATAATTGATCAGGGTTTTGGTCCCCTTTTTGTTTGAGGGGTTGATTTTATTGATTATGAATTCAATTAATTTTATTATGTAAATGTAATACTATGTTAATTATGAAATTACAACAAACTAATGTGAATACAAAAAATTATAGAATTGATGCACATAAACTAATGATAAAAAAGAAGAGTGCAAAGACAGAGGAACTTGGCATAAAAATTAGGGCTAAAATTGCCTAGTTAGGGGTAGTGGAACCCTAGACTAGAAGATGATTCTTTCTAGAATATATGAATAGGCCTAAATAGGTTATAATGTTTAGGTTATCACCTCTTATGCTCAACTTCAAAAAAAATTATATTGATGAATAATTCTTCTTGCACTAATTTTTTGAAATAGGAGGCCCTTGAATGCTTGATCTTGCTATTATGTCTTCAATATTATCTCAAATACATTTCAGATATGGTACCTGAAAATAAGAGAGGGGAGAAAAGGGTTGTTCCATATAGGATCTTACCTAAGTCAAACCTCATTTTAGTGTTTCTACCCCCACAATGGCTATGATGTTGTAAAGAGTGCTTACCTTAGGTTAGAAAGATGCAAATGGATAAAAAACAAGTGATAAATAAAAAGTGTTGCAACTTACCACTCAAATCTGATCTCCTTGATGAACTGAAGTCATGAAACACCTCGTGCAAGGAAGATTTTCTCTGTTGATAGGAAGTCTTGTAAGTGTTACTAACAAAAAAATGAATAAAAAACATGAACAATCTTATAAACTTGATGCATTGCTAACATGAATGTTGATTGATGAAAAATGATGCTAATTCTTCTCTTGAATACTCTTTACTTTTTAGGATCCTTTTTTTCTCAAAATTTCTTTATGTGTTTAAATGGTGAAAAATACTTATATTTATATACATTTCTTGATTTTTCACAAAATTAATTGTGAAAAGTTGGTAAATGAATTTTAATTTAAAAACATAAAATTGGGCCAAAATAGGTTGGTCAAGTGAAGTGATACCCTAGATTAGATTTATTTTGGGGATTTTGTTGTTGTTAAATAAATAATTGATATTAATTTCCAATTATATCATGATTTTCTGAAATCGATAATAAAAGGAGTAAATTATTAGCATAATTAGGTCCAAGCACATAAGGGGGAGCTAAACATAGTGTAAAATTATGAAGGTTAATAATTTATGATGCTACATTTAGCCCCCACTTTAGTGAGAGTATGAAATTATGCTCATGCTCACAATAAAGTAAGGATAAGCCAAGAAGGGTTCTTTCATCAAAACATTGAAGAGGTAGGATGACATCGAATCTAGGGGATATGCTATCCCCCAAGCTCAAGATCCTATAGAACAACAATTTAAAGACAAAGGAACAAACACACATGTACTAATGTACCAAACCATGGTTAAGAAACTATGTTTTACACATGATCCTCTATCATTGAATCATGTTCGTCATGCAATGCACCAACCATGAACTATGGGAAACCACTTAAACCACCTAGAAAACTATGATTGAAAATTAATGAGAACTGTTTGAGAAAAGTAGAAAGTTCGCAAAGATGAACAAGTATATCACTGAAGTCTCCCAAAGAAAATAGCACTAGTATTGAGCATCAAGACTTGACAATATCCATTGTATCTTCATGATGCAAGATATCACAAGGAACCAAAAACTAGAGCATTGAAGGTATGCAACATTCTGTCATAACTACAAATGTATGCATAAAAAACACATGGTGAAGGCATCAAAATTGTCACATATAAGCCCAATCCACTGACTTAAGTTCTATTCTATATGTTGAATATCTAAACATAATAAAAAGGAATGACATGGCAAAAAAATGAACCATTCATGAGCTAGGGATAAAGAATAAGCTTTGAAGCCGCCCCTAAAACTTTGCATAAATGACTTGTGCTATTGAAGAGATCCAAGGGAGAGAACAAAAAATATATCCCTTAAGATTTCAAACACCTATTTTTCTAATGGATTTGTGAAGATATCAACCACCTAATCGCATGATACCACATAGTCTAAAACAACCTCATTTGTTAGAACCTTTTCCCTCAAGAAATGATAGCAGAGAGCTATATGTTTGGTTCTTGAATGCATCACATTTATTTTTGAAATATTTATAGTGCTAGTGTCATCGTACAAAATATGAAAAATTTAAGATACTTCCATTTTGATGCCCTTTAATGTCTAAACCATCCACAAAACCTAGGAACAAGTGACAACAACAATGTATTCTACTTCAACAATTGATAAAGACACAAAGTCTTGTTTCTTGTTGTGCCAAACCACTAATCTGCCACCCAAGAAAAATGCTCCTCCAAAAGCACTCTTTCTGTCATCAATACATCCTACCCAATCAACATCATTATAAGCAAGCAAATTGAAATCATCATGTCTTGGATACCACAAACCATAATCAATGGTACCATTGACATATCTTAATATTATTTTGATTGCATTAAGATGAGACTGCTTGAGAGAAGATTGAAATATCGCCACCAATCATACACCATGCATGATGTTAGGCCTTGAGGTAGTCAAGTACCAAAGACTACCTATCATATATCTAAACATGGTGTGATTTGCATCAGGTAAATCAACATCTTGGCCTAATTTGTAGCTAGTTTCCATGGGAGTTCCAATTGGTCTCCTTTCATCCATTTAAAATCTTTTGAGCATCTCTTTTGCATAATTCATTTAAGAAATAAAGATACCCTTCTCAAGTTGAGAGACTTGTAACCCAAGAAAGAAAGACAGTTCTCCAAGCATGGACATTTCAAACTCAACTTTCATAATGTTAGGAAAAGAAGAACACATATTATCATCATTGCTCCCAAAAATAATATAATCTACATAGACAACAACAACCAGAATATTGTCACCTTTTTTCATGAAATACAAATTTCTATGAACACCTCCTTTTGTGAATACTTGTCCCTACAAATGCTTATCCAGCCTAAAGTACCATGCTCTAGGGGCGGCTTGTTTCAAGCCATATAATTCTTTTTTCTATCTATAGACATGATCTTCTTTACTTGGACATTCAAATCCTTCAGGCTATTCCATATAAACTTCTTCCTCAAGTTGACTAGTTAAAAAGGAAAACTTAACATCCATCTAAAACACTTTGATTTTTTTATAAATAGAAAAAGCTAGAAATATTCTTATGGCTTCAAGCATAGCTACAGGGGAAAACATTCCATCAAAATCAATACCCTCAACTTGAGAATATCCCTTGCAGACAAGTCTTGCCTTGTTTCTAGATATATACAAGTCTATACCCTATGGTATACATTTCATCAAAATCAATACCCTCAAGGCAAGACTTGTAATTTCAAGAGATGATGAATACAAGTCTTGAGACTCAAAATTACCTATACTTTCATCATCTCTTTTTATAAGATATTTACTTCCAAAGATTCTAAAGTACCCAACATTTGTTGATCTTCCATACCATAGTTCATATGGAGTATACTTCATTTTTATCCTTAACTGAACTTTGCTTAATGTATAGAATATTGAATGGATTGCTTCTTTCCATAAGGTGTTAGGTAGTTTTTCATCTTAAATAATTTTTCTTGTCATCTCTTTCATATTTCTATTTTTTTTCTTAGCTACTATGTTTTGTTGTGGTGTCCCAGAGGCTAAATATTTCCTCTTAATGCTATGTTCTTCATAGTAGTCCAAAAATTATTTGGAAGTGTATTCTCCACCTTTAGATCTTAGACACTTGATCTTTAAATCTAATTCTCTTTCAACCATCTTTCTAAAAATATTGAATCTGTCAAAAGCTTCTAACTTATGCTTCAAAAAGGTCACCCAAGTCATTCTAGTATAATCATCAATAAAGATCATGAAATATCATTCAACATTTAATGACTTTGTCCTTGTAGGACCACATAAATGAGAATGAACAAGTTTTAAAGGCTTAGAAGTCAAATACTCTTTGGATTTAAAACTTACTTTTGTTCTGCTTACCAAGTTGGCATTCCTTGCAAGTATTGTTGATAGGAAATGAAGTGATTGGCATATTCCATTTTTATTTTTGCTGATCTTGACAAGATTGTCAACATTTATATGCCCAAGCCTTCTATGCAAAAGTTTACTTTCTTCAACTTGACTCATAAAAGAAACATGTCCATCTTTACTCCTGTTTGCAATCTCATGAAGATTATAAATGTTCCCTTTTTCCCTTAAGCTGACTACAACTATTTTTCTTGATTTATTGCTTATTTCACAACCTTGAGCAATAAATGTAACTTCAAATCCATTGTCACAAATTTGACTTACACTCAGAAGATTGTGTGTTAAACCTTATACACAGTACACATCATAGAAAGGAGTATCATCATCTAGAATAATGGTACCTTTTCCCTTGATCATAATACATAAATCATTCCAAAACTTGACTAAACCACCAACATAATCTTCAAGGTTGACAAACTTACTCTTATCACTAGTCATGTGGTGAGAGCATCCACTGTCATCAACCCATAGGTCTTTCTTTTTGACATGTAGGGAAATTTGAACAAGCATAGGTTTAACCTTTTTATCAATCCTCTTTGGTCTCCAAACTAATTTTTTTTATCTACCTTAAAAGGTGTCTTTAAATGAATGTATGTTTTGTTTTGTTACATTGCAAAGTTAGGTCTGCAAAACCTAGCTATATGTCCAATGTTTCCATAATTAAAACATTTCAACTTATTATAGAACTTAAAAATATTTCCATTCACAAAGCTTGTCTCCTTCTAGACATAACCCTACATTAATTTACCTTATGCCCATATTGGTTACAATAGAAGCAATAGTCAAAGAAATGTTGATTACACCTAAATGGATTACTCCTTTTGTCAATTAATGGTTTCATAATATTTTCATTTGTGACATCAACTTGTTGTGGTTCATTGGAATGTGAGAATTTCCCTTCTACAAACCCTAGGCTAGTCTTATCCTTATGGTCTTTTTGTTTTCCTAAAAGGTTTGCTAACCTATCACTGCTATCACACATATCAATTTTTTTCTCAAGGCTACAATTTATGCCTCTAATATGCTACATTGCTTTTCTCAAGTGTCTAACTATATTTTAGTAACTTTTGTAACTCTCTTGTTTTCTTCAAGTTGTTTTAGATCTACAATTTGTTTTTCAAACTCATTAATTTTGGTAATCTGATTTTCAGTGTCTTTTTGGGTTTGGTTTTTTTGTCCTACAACCTCCTTAATTTTTTTTATTTCACTAAGGGAACATCTTAATTCACCCTCTAGATCAACTTCTTCTCCATCATGATTTGATTAATCTACAATATTTTCTTTCTGATTTTCATTAGGACTAATGGTAGTCATAAACATGGTTTCTTCTCCTTCTTCAATAGATCCTTTTGAGTAACTATTTGTTACATCAACAAACAAACTTTTCTTCTTTTTAAAAACATTTTTCTTTTTAAAATTGTATTTTTTTTCTTTCACTATTTTCTACTATCTTCCTCATCACTTTCAGGGTCTTTATTAGGGAATTGAGCAACATAATGCCCAATCTAACAACAACTGAGGCACTTAAATGAAAGCTTCCCCTTATACCTACCTAACCCTCTTTTCAATTTTCTAACAAGCATGGATTCACTATCATCCAATTTCTTTGAGTCAGAAGTTATGTCATTGTCCTTTTTCACAAACTTAAAGGCATTTTCTTTGCTAGTGGGAATATCATTATAGATTCTCATTTCATATGCAATGAAGGTACCATGAAGTTCATCTAAAGTGAGTTTGTTTATGTCCCTTTCTTTGACAATAGAAACTTTGGGATCATATTTAGGTGTCAGTGATCTTAGCACTTTCTTGACAACAAAAAATTATGCCAAAGTCTCACCAAGACCATGAATTGAACTAAATGTTTCTTGAACCATAAGAAGGTAATCAACAACTTTCTCTTCCTCATTCATATTTAGATCTTCAAATTCTTCTCTAAAAATTGGTAACTTAGCCTCTTTAACTTTTTCATCACCCTCATAAATACTAGACAATTTATCCCAAATAGCCTTACAATTTTACAGTCCATAATTTTAACAAGTACATCATTAGTTAGTTCACAACAAATATCATCACAATCATAGGCCCTTTTTTTCTCTGGAGTAGAGGGTGTCATTGTGGTAGTGTACTCAATCTCAACTACATGCCAAACCTCATATCCTAGAGAAGTTATATGACACTACATTCTATATTTCCAAAAAGCATAGCTAGTACCATCAAATAATGGTGCTTTGGAAGTAGAAAAACATTCCTGATTTTCCATGGCAAGTACTCCACTAGGAATCCCCTAAGTTGGTTAAACTTTTGGCAAGGGTATGGCTTAGATACCACTTGTTGGAGCATGGGAAACACTAGGGGGGTGAATCAGTGTTTCAATAATCAAATTCAATTCAATTGTTTTTCAAAACACATAATCTCTTTGTATTCATTGGATGTTCAATTTCATGAGTGTAACCAAATGTGATAGCCAATAGCAGATCCTTAAACAACATGAAAACTCAAATGTTGAAAAGAACATAAAGGAAGCAACAAGACTAAATTTCATGAATCATGATAATCACATGGACCACAAAAGAACCATAACACAATATTTTAATGAGTGGAAAAACCTTTACAAGGAGAAAAAACTCTTTAAAAAATGTATTTTATTAGGCCTCACTATAAAAATGGTAATATCACTAATTAAAACATCACTAGCAAAGAATCTCACTGATTACTGCCTCACTAAAACATAAAGATGTCTCACTAACATTTACAAATCATCAAGATAAATAGTAAAAGATAGAGGGTTTCTCTGATTCACTGAAGCTCATGGAAGCTTCCTGCCTTAATGCATTTCATGTCCTATAGACTCCATTCCATTTGAATCCTAGAACACACAAAATACATTAAACTATTCATTGTTCTTTTTCAATAGTTCTTTAAAGCACATGATTCAGTTTATAGCATATTCAAGGATACATTTAATCAAGCAATTGCAATATAGGGTTTCAAAGAAACCCCTTTTTAAAGAACAAAATAATCAAAGCAACTAAATCAAATGTATTTTTCTATCTTAAGCTTTCATCTCACCATCTAACTATATGCCAAGCATAAATATCTTATATAAATAGCAATTATTAATTTGGAAAACATCAACAAAGCCATACCTGAATCATTTTCAGATTGCAATTGAAAGAAGCATACAAATCTCAATTGCACCACCAAATCTATAACTGTCACTAAAAACTTGTTGTTTTCCAAGCTTCAACTCATGCCATCCATTTCTCAAGGATTAAACCCTAAGTCTATTTCCACATACACCAAGCTTATAATTTGCATTATACCCAATATACCATTATTTTGTAAACAATATAAAGTAAACTTACTAAATTGATAACCCTAGAAGGGGCCAATAAAAACAATGACTTTAAACACCCTTTAAACTGTTCACAAAGCACTCTTAACCTACTAGTGCAGGTTAATTCCCAAAGAGCAATTATTTTTTATACTTGGGATTTATAAATAATTAAAATATTTCAAAAGCCTTGAAGATATGTGGAGTTCCCTAACCACCAAGTATTTGATAGTATGATACTTTGATGTAGAATACTATGCCTTTCAAATCAACCAAAACAAAAACAAGCTTCTTATAATATATTCCATGGAGAACATCAAAGGCGGGATGAACATGATGCCAATACCAAACTGATAATGGCATGAACCATGAAGGACACCTTTAGAGACATGTATCATGTCAAATGAAAACCAATACAAGTAAAACAAGAATTAAGGTATTATTGACAACAATGACAAACAATGCCAAAGCTAACATGTAAAGGGCAGTGGCATCCTAGATTAGACTTATTTTGGGGCTTTTGTTGTCATTAAATGAATAGTTGATATTAATTTCCAATTATATCATGCTTTTATGAAATCAATAATAAAAGGAGTAAATTATTAGCATAATTAGGTCCAAACACATAAGGGGGAGCTAAACATAGTGTAAAATTATCAAGGTTGACAATTTATGATGCTACATTTAGCCCCCACTTTAGTGAGAGTATGAACTTATGCTCATGCTCACAATACAGTAAGGATAATCCAAAAAGGGTTCTTTCATCAAAATATAGCAGAGTTAGGATGACATCAAATCTAGGGGATGCACTATCCCCCAAGCTCAAGATCCTATGGAACGAAAATGTAAAGAAAAAGGAACACACACATGAGGTCCAATGCAATAGAAGATACAAACATGAAGAATAAACTATGAATACACAAGAAAATACACAAAGTAAACACACAAAAAGAAACAAGGTAGACATATAACAAACATAACACTAACAATACACAATAAAATACAACATAAACACAAGGTTAGTATGCTAAAAAAAGGATTTGATTGACTAAGGTAAAGAGACTTCAGTCTTGAAATTTGTCTCAAATACCAAACATCATCCATCAAATATAATTTTAGACATAGGTTGATACAATATGTTGGGTCCATAAAAAGCTAAGTGGAAGTGTTTTTCCTATTTTTTAGATTTTCTCACACTTGGACTAAAAATTTGAAGCACTTACACATTGAATCTTAAAAAGAGTGTAATATGAAATTTAGTATTTTGAATCTAGTTTCCAAATATGTAATTTATTCTCATTAGTGTGCTAAACTACATGAATATAAGCATACGATGGCTTAGTACAAGGGTCCCTCATCCTCCAGTCTAGATAATCAGTTAGCTATGTCTATATCTAGATAATCAAAAAAGAATAAATCAGTAGTTAACATGGTATATGTTCCTACTAACAAAGGTTCTATAGGAAAAAGTATATTTTTTACAAAATTATCTGAGTCCTACACAAATTTCCTTTAGAAATTGTTAAAATATGGTGTATATAGTTTCTCTTCCAGAGATAAGACCACTATCTGAGCCCTGTCCTCAATGGTATGATGCACAATTTTTTTCAATACCATCGAGTATCAATTCATGATACCAAATGATGCATGTATCTTAGGCATGTTGTCCAAGACCACAACAATAATAGTACCATTTGACTTGATGATAAAAATAAAAATTAAAAAAAAATTGTAGGTAAACCTAACAGTTAGCTACAGATATACATAGATCCTTTCCCTTCTCATTCTACTAATTTGATCACAACTACTTTTTTACTTGTTGATCCTAGTCCATCTGAGTATGCAAACATGGTTTTGTTCACTCATGTCCCTCCTTCAATTCATGTGGATAAAACACCTAATATAACATTCACACCATGTTCCTGGCCAATAAACAAGGAACCTTCTTCATTGTACATGCTAGCCCGAGTCAATGATAATGTTGTGACTAGCGTTATGTTTGACCCTATGAGTTGGGTTAATGTCATCACAAAGGGGAACCTTTTCATAAATAATTTACACAAGGAGAAATATTATGAGTCACAGACCACACTCTGTACCCATGATGTTCTTTATGTTCCATCTATTGGTTCTATCTCTTTGTTGGTCCTTGTTGGACCTAAGTCTCTAGAGGTCTCATTTGTTGTGATCCTTGAATTTGACTTGTTTAGGGTTAGACTAGACATTCTATGGCTAGTCTCTATGAATGCAGTTTCCTAGGTTATCAACAAATATTTGAAGTTTCCTCATGATGGAAGGATGTATACTATCCAGGACACTAGATACAAACCACTCGTGTTGTGTGGGGGCTTCTCTTTAGACCATTTTTGGCCTGCTCTAGTTGGACCCTTGCCACCTAGGGGGATTTTCTCTATAGGGACTACTTTAGGTATAAGACTAGAGGTTCAGTCTTTGATACTATCTTCCCACCTTCCTCCCATGCCATCTCTATGAAGGATTCTATGTGCATGCAACAATGTGCATTGTCCCTTGCATCTTCCTCTTTGAAGGCTAAGGACAAGTGCAGGCTCTCACCCTTATGCCTTCTCCTTCTTCTTTTGTGACTTTGCAACCCTCAGTGGTCTCATTTTTTTCTACTATTCCTAGCATAGGAAAAATAAAGGCACCCATGTTGTGGAGGCCTAAACTACAAGTGTTCTAGCTTCCTGTCTTACCCATTTTTCCCCATCCTACCATATATGGTAAGGGGAAGCATTCATGTGGAATTGTTCTTGCTTCTCAACCTATGAGGCCTCCTCCTATTCCCCCAAATAGCTTTAAGACATACAAGGGAAAGGGACCCATCATCAAGACCCCTATGTTTGTCTTTGTTTCTCCTCAAGAGTCTACTCTTCCATTGATAACTATTGTGAAGATCATTCCTCTAATGGAATATGACCTTTAGGAGTCTACTCTTCCATTGGAAATGGATATGGATATTTCTCCCTTGGTGGAACAAGATCCCTCAAAATCTTCTCATGCTACACCTCCCGGCACCCATAGCCATTGCAACTGCCTTGTGCATGAGTAAACATCGCCAATACGATTTTTCCTAGGAATGTGAAGCCTCATAGAAGATCGAGGGGGAGCCCCCTATTCCTTTTTCTACTTCTATTTCTAATTTAGTTCTTGTCTTCACTTTTGCTTCCATTTATGCTTTTATTCCCATCATCTTTGTCTTGCTCTTGGCTTCCTCAAAGGATCCTGATGAGCCTCACCCCAAAAGGGTGCAATTATTCATCACTCCTATGGAGTGTTCTCTGATTATCTCTTTACCGAATCTTCCTCCTTTCCCTAATCCCATTGATATGCCTCACACAAATGTTGTGTCTATTGTGGCTTATGTTCCTTCTTCTTCTGCATCTACTATGAGGAATTTCCATCCTCCACTTAAGTGCAAGTTAGCTTGCATGACCTCATTCCAAATGATGGTCACAAGAAGTCTTCTTATCCTTCTTCATCTTATTTTGATTTGGCTTGTACCGTTCTCATGATGGGTACATCACCTCCTTCCCAAAAAAATTTTCATTTACCCTCTTTTAAAGGTCAAAAATGACTATTTGATTCATCCTCCCATTCAATCACAAAAATTCACTCTAAAGAAGTGTATGTTTGAATTGGTGGAGGACATTCCCATTCTTTCTTCCATTTTTGCTAAGTCCATGGCATTAGCCTCATGGGACCTTGTTGATGAGGATGTTGAGACAACCTCCTAATTGTCTCTTGCTGCAAGTGAGTCAACATGGACCAAGCTTTCTACCCCCCTATAGGCTCATATTCCCTCTCCCTATGATGATCTAGATTGGGAGCAAGACAACTTTTTGGAGGTGTCAAACTAGAGCAGTACCTCTTCTTTATCTTTAGATTGGATTTTCATGTTTATTTGTGCTCCCTTGTGCTTGTATGTTTATGTTTGTGCTCTCACCTAGAAGACCCTTGTAGGTACTTGAATACCTAAGAGAATTTTTTTTGTACACTTCTATTTGTCTCATCATTCTTATATTTGTCATAAACTTTTCTCTTTTCACATTAGGAATGATGCAAAGTGTGGGGGAATTTAGACTTCTTCCATGTTGACCCAATTTTTATTTTGTCTTCATGTGCTCTTCTTCTTGTTTTGATCTATTTGGGGGCTATGATAGTTCACACATATTATACTATATTTACCTATCTATATCTATGATCAGTTCTAACCTCAAATAATTGGATCCCCTGTGCTCTTGATTTCTTTGTCTCTTCTTTTATGTTATGGATTCTATGTGTTGTCCCTTGCATGAAAACATCCCATGAATACATCTTTCTTTGTATGTCATGCCATACCATATCCTTGTATTTCTCTTCTCCTTAGAATGACATGTGCTCCTTTTCATAGCACACATCATTCTAAGAGGGGGGCTATCATATCTACTTATTCTTAATTTTTCAAAAAATTGTCTTCAAATATATGTCTTGATGTCTTATGATCTCATCATCTAGCTTGGGGGAAACCTGAATAGGCTTGTATTTTATGTCTCTTATGTGACTATCTTGCAATGCAATTTGTAGTAGCCATAGGCCTATTCACTTTTCATATGGACTCTAGCCTTGCTAGCCATACTTATCAGTATTGTATTTTATTTGATCAAGTTATGCCATGTCTTCAAATTTTATGTCTATTATTTTATTTTGTACCTAACATGTTTGTTTATAGCTAACATGTTTGTGGTGAGATTACAGTTAGTTTTATAGGATGGAAGACCTGTTTCCTCTTCACACCCTAGCTCATCCTCTCTAGTGCATATACTGGATTGAATATCTACATCTTCTTCATCATGGGTATATTCTCTTCAACCTCTTTCTACTTTAGCTCACACATGTTAGAATGCATATGCTCGCTAAAATGGGTTCAAAATGTAATATCGTAAATTTGCACCCCGTGAAATTTCACATTACATAATCCTCCCTTTAGCCCAATTAAAGATGATAATGCAAAGTCCCCTTTTTCCTTATCTTGAATTTCATCCCTTTCACCTTTGTTTTCAATCTTTAGGTGATTCTTTTCCAAGAACACTTTCACAATGCATAGACGTCTACACATCATGCAAACATCTTGACAAGATTCTTGATCCTGTGGTCATTTGGATGTTACACTTCTACTTGCCCGTAAAGTGTAATACCTCTGTGGTTGTAACCATGCCCAAAAATTCCTTTTTGCATATTTCCTTCATTATTTCATTCATTCTTCTAGTTCCTTCACCTAATTATTGTAATTTTTCACTCTCAATCTCTCATTCTCATTTTCATTCTCTTCTACACCATTTTTCTTGTAAGTTATATTGCTCTTAGATTCTACATCAATGCCTTAGCTTCTACATTGGCATATTTTCTCTACAACAAGCGTCTCATGCAAACATCTTGACAAGATTCTTGATCCTGTGGTCATTTGGATGTTACACTTCTACTTGCCCGTAAAGTGTAATACCTCTGTGGTTGTAACCATGCCCAAAAATTCCTTTTTGCATATTTCCTTCATTATTTCATTCATTCTTCTAGTTCCTTCACCTAATTATTGTAATTTTTCACTCTCAATCTCTCATTCTCATTTTCATTCTCTTCTACACCATTTTTCTTGTAAGTTATATTGCTCTTAGATTCTACATCAATGCCTTAGCTTCTACATTGGCATATTTTCTCTCTCTTATCTCATCTAGAGTGTTTCTTTCTCTCCTTTGACATCACAATCTTGCTTAATGGAGGGTAACAACACTCTCTTCACATCATCATATTTATTTCAATAGCATATTGTCTTTTAACTTGTCTATTTTCTTGTCTATCCATTTATTTATCTATTTTATATATCTATCTATTTGGTTGTCTATGGAGGTGGAAACACCAAAATAAGGGTTTGACCAAGGTAATCCCCAAAATAGCCTGAACATTTTTCCTTATTTTTATGTGTGTAGATTGTTCGTAGTGTTGTGGGAGGTTGCATAGCATTGGACCTCTTGTGAGTATATTTGTTCTTTTCATATCTACTTTTTAATTTCGACTAGTTTAATCCATGCTTGTTATTTTTGTTATTCTAAGCATTTTGTTAGTTTAGTTAAACACTCAGATTTTTGTTTCTGGATAAATAGTAGTCTTTTTTCTTATATGAGCATGTTCTATTTTTTTCCTATACAAGAACACAACACGTCGTAGGGAAATTTGTGTGCCACACTATCATCCTTGGATGAGAGCCAACCAAATTTCTCCCAATACCTTTAAAATATGCTCTTCCAATTCATGAAGTCTTTTTTCCAAAATCTGAACTAAAACATTAAATTTAACAAAAAATTCATTGTCATTCTACCTTTGTCACTTGAGCTTTTGCTTTGAGGTAGTTGAGGACCATTTTCTTCCTGTAGACTCTTCTTTGTCCTAAAGACTCAAGAGTAGAAAATTTCCTCTATGGTTATATGACATTTTTAAAGAGTTCCTACAAACTCCAAACAAAATCCTATCAATAAATGATGATTATTTAGAAAGGTAATTAAAAAAATCATAAGTAAACTAAGAAAGGAGAAAGAATAACATAAAAAGGAAGAAGAAATTAAGGGCAAATAAATTAGGTCATTAACTAATTAGATGACATTTACTAACAAAAAGATGAAAATAAGTTATGAAGAGTCATAAACCCCATATTGGGACTCATCCACATTAAGGTCTAGAAATAGGAGACTTCTTGTGTCTAATTTTGTTGGTATGTGACGATTGATTATGCGATACTATACACTCTTCATGTAAAACACTAATTCTTGAAGCTTCTAAAAAGCTTGTTATAAGCGATTTGGATGGGGTCGCAGTGGGGCATTATTAGCAAGATTGTAATATGTTTTACACTTGATAATAAAATCATTGGATGGATGTAGTTTTGTGGATGTAGCCCATATTGGGTGAACCATGTTAAATTCTCTGTGTTGTCTTGTTTCTGCTATAATTTTTTTTGTGTTTTATTTCTTTATTTTATTGATCAAATTTACATTTAACTATTAGATATTTTCCTTCTAACCCTAACAAATTTGGTATACTTTAACTAGTTTGGTAATGAGGTCAAAAGTAAACTATGGACCTTGATCAGTGACTATTTCTCTAGGTACTCCATACCTAGTAAATATATCTGCATACAAGAATTTAGCCACATTTCCATCTCTAACAAATTTTAAGACCTTTACTTTGACCCACTTAGTCAAGTAATCAGTGAAAACAAGAATGTATTCTTTGTTGTTGGAAGTAGGTGAGATTGGTCCAATAAAGTCTAGACCCCATTTGTCAAAAGGAGCTAGTATTAACTAAGGCTACAATGGTAGTTCATCACTCCTTGTTGGTCTTCCCATCCTTTGACACTTATTACAACTCCTTGTGTATTTAACATCTTTTTGCAAAGTTGGCCAATAATAGCCAGTTGTGAGGATCTTAAAGGCTATTATTTTTGCTACAAAATGACCCCCACATGGCTCATCATGGAAATCCTTCCTGATATCAAAGATTCCATCTTCCCTTATGTACCTTCACATAATGTTGTTAGGGAAAATATAAAACAAATAACCTAATATCCAAGAATATGGAAAACATTTATGTACCAACTATCTCTTTTCTCTTAGGAAAAAGTATGGTGGAATCTTACCTGTTACTAAATAGTTGGCAATATCTACATACCATGGAATATGCACATTTAGAGAAAATAAGTGTTCATCTAGAAATGAATCATCCACCACTTCCTTAGTTGATTGTGTTGGCAATCTTGACAAGAAATATGCCACTACATTAGCTTTACCAAGTTTTTCCACTATGGTAACATCAAATTCTTGTAGTAGCCATCTAATCAATCTACTTCCTACTACAGGTTTGTTCATAAGGTATCTAATAGTAGTGTAATTTGTATGAATAAAAATTGAATAACTCGTAATGTAATGACTACATTTATTGATAGAATACACTACTACCAACATCTCATTTTCTATAATAGTATAGCTCAAATTTTCTCCTTGTAGATTCTTACTAATGTATTATATTGCATATTCTTTGGTAGCCTCTTTCTGATCCAAAACTGCTCCAATGGAAAAATCTGAAGCATGTGTATGGATATGAAAAGTTAAGTTTGAATTAGGGACTCTTAGAACATGTGCTTGAGTCACAAATTTCTTCAAATTTTCAAAAGAGTGTTGGTACTCTAATGTCCATTCAAATTTAATGTCCTTACTAAACAAAATGAACAATGGTGCAACAATCTTACTGAAATATTTGATAAACCACCTATAGTAGCTTGCATGACCAAGGAAACTTTTGGTATCTTTTTTCTTTTGTGGAATAGGTAATGTAGATATGATTTGTATTTTGTGTGGATCAACCTAAATCCCTACACTAGATGTAAAGTGCCCTAATACAATGCCTTGTTTCATCATCATAAAACACTTTTCATTGCTAAGTTACAGGTTGTGTTCTTTACATATTTTTAATACCTTTTCTAGATTATTTAGAGCTTCCTCATATGTCTCTCATTATGTGGTGAAATCATCCATATATATCTCCATACAATCATGTGCATAATCAAAAAATATGTTGAGCACTTCCTTTTGAAAAGTAGCTAGAGCATTGCATAAACCAAATGGAAAGACAAAGTAGGCATAAGTACCCTAAGGGGATGTGAATGTGATCTTGTCCTTGTCTTTTGGAGAAATTTTTATCTGATTGTAACCATTGTAACCATCTAGTAATGAGAAGTACTTCTTCCCAACTAGAGAATCAAGCACTTGATCTATGAAGGGAAATGGAAAGTGGTCTTTCCTGGTGGTTGTATTCAGTTCCCTGTAATCTAAAAAAACTCTCCACTTTCCACATTTCTTAGGAATAATTATCAAAGGTGAGACCCATTAATTGTTAGATATAGGATAGATAAAGCCTACACCAAGGAGTTTTTGAAGCTCAGCTTTGACTATCTCTCAAAGAAGGGTTCATACATTTTTTAGGTTGTCGAATGGGTCTATAACCATCATTGATATAAATCATGTGCATACATAAGTTAGGATTTATGCCTTTCATATCATGGTAATCCCATGCATATGTTTTTGAGTGTGCCTATAGCACTATGTGCAAGGAATTATGATGTTCTTCAATCAAGACATTATTTATGTTCAATGTTCTTCCAGGAATGACTTCTAATTCCTTAGATGATTCTTGCATAGATGAGAGGTCAAGGCTTCAAATAATTGGTACACACTATTGTGGTAGTAAGGAATGAAATATCCGAGATATTTCTTTTGAGGAATTGGTGGGTATAATACTTTGCAAGGGGTCATGTAGGCATGCGAGGAAGTCTTGTTGTTGCAGGCTCCTACCAGAGTCATTTTGAATTATGCAACCAATAATATCATATTCACCCTAATCATCCAATAAAGGGTTGCATTTTATTGTCATCAATGTCTATAGAGAATAGTTATCTTCCTCATCCATAGTGGTCCAAATATTTTGCTCAAGATCAACATAAGGTTGGGCTAGAGGATAGAGTACCAATTTCTTGGTTACCATCCCATTGGATATTATCATATTTCCAGACCTACAACCTATAAATACATCAACTATAGCTAACCAAGGCCTACCTAGGATGACTGGGTATCCAACAATATTAAACTTTGGTTGTAAAAATATTAAATCAACAGGATATTACTAGGAATCCAATGCAGTAACTAAGTCTTCAATGGTTCCTTTAGGCTTAATTGTTGACCTATCAACTAGATGTAAAACAATTTGTTTAGCTCTAAGGTTGGCTAACTAAAGTAACTTCATTGTTTCCTTAGTCATAGCATTGATTGCTGGCCCCAAGTCTATCAAATCATTCTTAATAAGGGTCCCATTAATCTTGACATCCACTATTGGACTACCAGGGTCTGTATACTTAGGGACAGTTATGCTCCCTAACATGATATCTGCAAGGTTCCCAAGACATGGACTATCTAAGGTTCCTTCCTTTTTCTTCTTGGATTCTTAAGGCATAGTTCCCTTATAGTTTTAGTATAAATAGGGATGTCTTTGATAGCTTGGATGAATGGAATCTTTATGCTTACATCTTTTAAATGACCCAAGAGGTCTTTCTCAACCTATGTGTGATGCTTTTGAATAGCTAGGTGTTCAAGAAAAAGAGGCTTTGGACTTGAGGTAGTTTGGTGTACTTGATTTGACTCATGTTCTAAAGGTTTTTTTTCTGAAGCTTCAATTGCATGTTCATCATCTTCCATCTTATTAATTTTGGTGGATGAAGGTACAACAAGTTTTTTTCCTAATTTGAGGTGGACATCACTCATCTCTACCCCATAAGTGGGGTATTGCATAGCTTCATTAGTATAAGCCTATTGAACATAATTTTTGATAGAGATAGGTGAAGGTTGGGTAGTTATTTTTGAAGGATTTGGTGGCTAAGATGTAGGATTTGATGGAGGAATAATAGCTTTCTATTTTTGTTAGGTGGAAGCATAGGTTGTTGATAGTTCATGTTTTGTTGCTGACATTGCCGACCTTTTTGCCACTGAGGTTGCCACTGATTTTGTTGTGCTAGCCATTAGGTATTATAATTCGAACCTTGGAATTTTTTTGTGGCAAAGGATTTGGCTACTACTAGTTCCAATTTTGTTGGGGATGTGGCCATTGTTAAGGTTTTTTCCATTGATTTTGGTTTGTTGGCCAAGCCTAAGAATTCCAAGCAGAAAATTTATTATTCCCAATAGGAAATGATGAATTAAAGATGAGGGGGTCTTATGGCATAGCTTGCATTTTTTTCTATGGCCTTCATTGAGATATATAAAATATTTTTCCATCATCTCCTTCAATTGGATAAAAATCAGGTTTCTCAACTTTTTCTTATTGGATAATACCCACTCTCATGTATTTACTATTTGACTTTCTTTGTCTACAATTTGGAAAGTATTTAGTGAGCATGGCCTTAGCTTCCTCTTGCTTCTTCTTGATGTGGAGAGTATCCAACTAATTTTATTAGTGGCTGATAATGTCTACCTTCATGTTGGACAACATGTTGCTTAACTCTAGCTTTGAAACCCCTTAAGATAATTTACCAATAGTGGATGTCCTATCTCCTCTTGGCCTTTTAATGAAGGTCCTAGATTAATTATTACGGACCTTATAGATGTCTTAAAATGGAATATGAGATATATCTCCTTGTCTAATGAGGTTTAGGGAATCCATACATTCTTCATTGACTCCCCTCAACAATACCAACTTCAAGGACTCTCCAAACAACTTATTATGTGGGTTTTTCTTCAAAGAAAACTGAAATATATCCACATAATCTTCTAGTGGTTCATCCTGCTTTTGTGACATTCTAAATTTTCAACTTTCTTCCTATCACCTTGGGTCCCCTACAATAGTCTTGGTACTTCTCCAAGAACAATGTCTTCAAGGTGTCCCAATCAATAACAATATACCTATCTAATCCCATGAACCATCTTAGGGCTACATCTTTTAAAGTGGTAGGGAAGAGTTTGAGCCTATGAGCATCAAGAGTATATCCATAACTTCTACATAGGACATCAAATTCAAACATCAATGTATCTAGGTCCTCAATCATTAACCCATAAAAGATTGGTAAGGTTGAAGGAGGGATATTCTTCAACATTGTATCCCTTTCTTGGTTAGTGATTGGAAACTCAAATTGTGCACATTTAGGATCATCATCCATTGCATCACCCATGCTGTGATATGGTCCCTCTGTAATTCTAGTAGATGTTGGTGATAAGGAAGTTTCTTCTTTAGCATTACCCTTACTTTGAGTACTGGGCTCACTAATTTCTGCTATGTCTTCTTGGTGTGTAGAGGGAAGGAATCTACCCAAAGAATCTCTTTGCCTCCGCAAACATGAAATATGGCTTTATAAAGTAGTGGTTTTGCACAATGTTATTGTATCTTCTGGTATTAAAAAAATTAAGCCTAACAATCTTAATCTTGAAAATAAAATGTAAACCATGAAAGCTTAAACACAAGTCTATGAAGGTAGCACCATCCTCGGAAACGATGCCAAAAATGTAGAGTCTAAACTAATGTATTGTAAACTTGGTAGAAACTACATAATTCAGAGGTTTATTTGACTGAACAGTCCACTAAACATTAAAAAGACTACATTAAAATTTAAACCCAAGGTTTGTAAACTTGTGATGGTGCAACATTGCATATTCCTTCAGAGACTTGAAACTACCTAAGCTATCCTATTCAAGTTATTCTATTTGTTGGAAATTATGAAATTGCATAACAGAGAAAGAAAAAAATCAAAGCTAATGGATACAAGTACCTATAGCTTAAACTATAACTAAACTACTGTAAATAAAAGATCACTATATCAACTCAAAACTAACCAAAACTAACAACTCATCTAACTTAACCTCCATATCACTACTGGTTAACCATTACATGTGTGAACCCTAATCCAAATACTTGCAAAACACAACAAATGAATACATGAAGAGATCAAATGCAAGCAAGAATAAGGATTCCTCAAGAAATTAATTTGAATAGCAAAAGAGATAGAAAATGAAAGGAAGAACACAATGAAACTTGAAAGCATATCAAAATCTATTCTAAAGCCAACAAACTCCTAATCTCTTGAGGGAATTGGTGTCAATTTGATGTGAAAATTGGCCCTTTCCCAACTCCAATGATGCAAAGTTGATATGTGATGAAGAGTGATCCACTTTGTTGATGCTTGATGTATGCTCCAAGATGAAAACCTGCATAAAACCTAACTATGCTTGGATGAAATTGATGATAAATTGCTATGGATTTGAGTAGAGTAAGTTTACTCAAATTGTGGATGAATAAAATGAAGGATGAGCTCTTCATTTATAGAATGCTAAGATGGATGAATGTTCAAAATAGAGCAATGTGGGATTAATTTTCATCCAATGGCATGATGCCACTTGTCAACATGTGAATGGAGGAAGCTTGAGCACATTTTGATCAATTTGAAATTTGAATTTGATGAGATGACATGTGAGAGGGAAGGGAATATAATAAATGTCACTTGGCTCAAGGCAAAGGACATGTAATATAAAATTATTGCTTTGTTGAAAGGGACAAGTCCTTTTGGGGGGAGATTTCAAATTTGAGGAATATTCCATCTTGGATGCCTTTTTGAATGAAAATGGATGATTTATAAATCAATTAAATTGATTTTCATGTGCAAGTTGCAAAATCTAGAGGATTTGAGTGATTAGGATTAAATTAATCAGTAATTGATTAATTTAAAGGAGATTAGCTTATTTTGACTTTTGACTTAGATCTTTGGATTAATTTAAATAAAAAAGAGAGGAATAATGATTTAGATTTAATTAAATAAATATTTTGATTTATTTAACTAAAGAGGGATGATGTTGGATAAAGATTGATTTAATTTAATAGAATGACTTAGAGATTTAATTAAATAAAATGTATTATTTAATTAAAAGGGGGATTACAAAATTAATTAAATAAAATTGATTTATTTAATTAACAAGAGATGATGACTTAATTAGATAAATGATTATTTATTTAATTAAGGGATGAATAGTGATGATAAGCTGAAGAGGTGATTCAGGACGAAACAATGTTAGTTAATCGGGATCAAGTGCACAATGTCAATCAGTATATTTTACATGTCTACATTTTGCCCCTCTTTGAAGCAATGTACTTGTTGCGTTGTTTCAAAGAATAAATTGTCTTGATCAAAATTCAAAAATTCTTTGATTTTTTCAGATGCCCCATTGCTGCCCCAATGAATGAAGAATTATGCCGGTATATTGCCCCCTCGAGAGATCGAGTGAAAATATTTGATTTGAGGGTCGATCTCTCGATAAAGAGGTTCAAGGTTAGTTCAACTCAAATATTTGATGTAGACAGATTTGATGATGTAGACTGTCATTGCCATGGGTAGCCTCATGCCTACTTTGATATATTACACCCACTTGATCCTGATTTGTACCATGATAGTGACATTATTGATGATGAGATGATTATGATGTTTATATGTGATGGATGATATGATGATGCATGGATGATATGGATGCACATGATATGATATGATGATGCTTGGGTGATTATGAAAATAGATGATAAATGTATGGTTTATGAGATGTTTAGAATAACCAATCTATATGATGCAATGATGGGGATGAATGCATGTGGTATGATTAATGTTTTCTATATGATATGATATTCATTATGCAGTATGCTTACGGTTTTTTGGATGCAAGATAGATGCAATGGTGATGATTATGATTAACTGTCATGGTACCATGTTAGCGTGAAAAAGCAGGAGATGGAAGAAAATAAGAGATTCCAACAAGACATGAGACGATGATGATGATGATGATTACTTGCCAAGGAGTTGGGATTTTCAAAGGGCGAATTACCTTATGTTTGATAACACACGTGGTATGATGCATCAAGGTATAGAAAACCAGGATGGTGTGGTACTTAGTGTGATGGACTTTGACACAACAATTAGATAGGAGTATTCTTGTTCACACCTGACATACAGAAACCTTTCTAGGATGTACTTCAGAAGTTTCAAACACCTCGGACCAAAACACAGAAAGGTAAACCTATCTTGCAATAGTCAACAAGTTGCCCTAGACCTCTTCCATACATACTTGACAACGCAAGTATTCACCAAGTTATATTGCAACAAGATCCAACAAACACAACATACAAAAGATAATGATCATTGCCCCATTCCTATTTCTCTAAATCTGTTGTTTTGGGATATCATTGAGACATCATTGGAATGAGCGCAAAATAAGAAAAGTCCAAAAGACCAAGTAAAAAAAAAAACTAATGCTATTCAATACTACTAACGGGAAAAGGATGTGTTTTCTAAGATGATAATCGAAACTTATTGCCAAAAGATAATGCCCTTTGTAGGAAGGATTCATCCTAGGACATGTTAGTGGATGGCGGCACGTCATTTCATTTATAAGGGATGATTGATATGGAACCATTTCAAATGATATGTTATCGATATGAAGAGATGACCAACTTGCTTACGCACTTGACTTAGACTTGAGGCTTAATGCTTTTGAGTTTTCACTTTTAACCTACTAGACTTGTTTCTGATTGTTTTACCAAAGGTTGAGGATGACAATCAATTTATTATGAGTGGTGCTTATCGTGGGTGCAAACGAGACGAGGTGGATGGATTTTTTCAAATATTTGGATGTTTTTGATGTTTTTGAAATGTTTTGAGGCTGTTTTTGGTATTTTTTGAGGTTTTACAAACGTTTTTGATTTTCAATGTTTTCAATGTTTTTGGGATTTTCTAACATTTTGACCAAGATACCGACCTAAAGACCTATCCTAGGGGCCTCGAGGGTTGATTGACAAATTATCCTTGCCTACGTTATATACATAGAGACCACGTAGTTCGACTAACGAGTTGACCGATTTATAGATGATGATATACATGATGAGATGTCAACTTATTATGATAGACTCCTACAGGACTAACCTAAATGTCTCGGGGGATGATGAAAGATCAACCTTGCCTATGTTCAAGCTCAGAGACGATGTAGTTCGACAAGATGACTATGTTTTTGACTTTTTGAGTGACTTTTTGACCTTTTTTTTTGGATTTTGATGTTTTGTGAATGTTTTTGGATTTTCTAATTTTCTGATGTTTTTGGATTTTTTGATTTGAGGACCTTAAGATCATACACGAA
Organism: Sequoia sempervirens; assembly: GCA_007258455.2. NCBI lineage: Eukaryota > Viridiplantae > Streptophyta > Pinopsida > Cupressales > Cupressaceae > Sequoia > Sequoia sempervirens. The sequence continues at coordinate 9,608 of VDFB02238120.1, read as the reverse complement.
TCCGATCCGATGAGAACATGCCCCCAGCATGATGCAATATACTACTTCGATAAAGGCAGGACAAACTAACCTTGAGGATGGGCCGAGTAGTACTAGGAGGGATCATGATACAAAAAAATGACCAAGCTATGGTGCAGATGATAGTGGATGTGTGATGGACAGAAACCTGAATGTGATGAATGATGGAAGTGAAATGGATGGATGATGCCGAACAAGTCATAAAGATCCTGGTGGATGGAAAGTTCTTATTTATGCAAGGCGCCTATTTGCCAAGTTTTCACCAAGGTACTTGCCCAAAGTGCCACCAAATTGGTTTTCACTATAGGACGACTATTTTTTTATCCTTTTTCTGATTTTTTTGGATTTTTGGCCTTTTTGATTTATTTGTTGTCACCAAGGCGCTTTGTTTGCCGGTTTTGCGGAAAGTAACCATTTTTCCGGGACTTTTTCGATTTTAGATTTTTGGTTCTATACCTTGAAATATTTAGGCATAAAGCTTTTTGAGACGAGAGCTATTCATGGGCTCTTGTAGAGGTTCCCCTTCAGGTGTTGATAGCCGATATGCCCCTGATTTGTAACTTTACGTGATGATGATGAAAGGTCCTAACAATTAGGTTTGAACTTGCCTTTGCTGCTTGGGTTTGGGACATTCTTTTGATTTTCTTTTAAGACCAGTTCTCTGACTTGGAAAGTCCTGCTTCTAATTTTCTTGTTGTAGCTTCTTTTGAGTCTATTCTAATAGACTTGCAAGTGATTTAGAGCATTTATCGTCTCATTTAATCTTGATACTATGTATTCTTCATCCGTGATGAGGTTTTACAATGATATTCTAAGGGATGGGAGCTCAATCTCAATGGGAGATGCGGCCGATCCGTAGACCAAGGAGGATAGGCCCAAAGAGGGTGGGATTGAGCTATAGATGCCAATCACGACCTACGTCATTGACTATTTTGTTGAGGATCTTTAAAATGGTTTTATCTATGGCTTTTGCTTGGCCATTTCCCTAGGGATAGTATGGGGTGGAGAAGCGATGTTGTATTTTGAATTTGTAGCATGGAGTCCACCGGACTTCTTGATTTTTGAATGGTGTCCATTATCTAAGATAATGGCTTATTGGAACACCATAGCGGCATATCGAGATAGTTAGGGATGAACTTTGGGAATCTGCTTTCTAGTGATATCGTCATGGGTATGGCCTCCACCCTTAGTAAAAGTATTCGGTTCGCGGTTATGATAAATTTGTGGCCGTTGAATGAGGTGGGTGTGTGATTTTCCCAATGAGATCAATTCCCCACTAAAGAGGAAAAGGGCCATGGTGTGATGATAGGATGGAGCTCTTGAGCTGAAGCATGGATAAGGTCCCCATGTTGTTGACATTGTAAACACCTTTTAGCATGATCATGTGCTTCTCTCTCCATTGTGGGCCAATAATACCCCATCCTCAGCAGTTTCTTAGCTATGGTCATTCCACTCGAGTGTGAACCATAGATACTGTTGTGAACTTCGGTTAGAGCGGTCAATGCCTCCTCAGCATTTAAGCAGTATTAAGGCCACCTTCTATGCTTCTCTGATTATAAAGGTATCTCCTAGGATGACAAATCTAGATGCCTTTTTACAATAAAGGTTAAGTTTTGGAAACTGATGGTAGGTCGGTGGGTATGACTCCTATTAGAAGATATGTATAAAATGTCCTTGATACCACCAAGGATTGCTAGGACCAACGTTTCACACACACATATTGATTGGTACCTCGAAGATGGCTTAGGAGCGAGCTACTCGATTAGAAATTCATATTTTGGTACATTATGAGGGATGTCTAATAGGGATCCAATTGTAGCCATGGCATCTGTTGCTCTATTGTTGGTTCTTGGAATCTGCTCAAATGTTATGTCAATGAAGGATTCCTTTAAAGTATCCACCAGTTTTTTGTATGGAGTGAGCTTATCATCCTTAGTCTGATATTCATTATTGACTTGATTTATGATCAACTGAGAGTCTCCATACACCTTGAGAGTTATGATGTTCCATTGCACTGCTATTCAGAGACCTATAGTCAAAGCCTCATATTTTGCTATGTTGTTGGTGTAAGGGAATACCAATTTGTATGACTTTGGTATGCAATCCCCTTGTGGGGTGATGAAGAAGACACCAACTCCTGATCCATGTTGTGTGTATGAACCATCAAAGTACAGTTTCCAATGATCAGCTATGTTGAGGTTAAAGATGGACTCATCTAAAAATTCTGAGACAAGAGGGCTCTCAGCATAAGTAGGTGCTTCTGTTAGTTGATTTGCAATGTCCTGCCCCTTGATTGCTTTCCTCTCCACATACTCAATGTCATACTTTGATAGTATCATTACCCATTTTTCCATTATGCCTGTGAGCATTGCCTTGGATAAGAGATACTTGAGGGGATCAATTTTTGCGATGAGTTTTATCTTGTGTGCCAGCATGTAGTGTCTGAATTTTTGAGATGTGAACACTACTACGAGACATGCTTTCTCGATGAAAGAGTAGTTTAGCTCATGACCAACCATTGTCCTGCTGATATAGTAGATATCCCTCTCTGTTCCATTTTCATCATGCTGAGCCAAGAGAGCTCCAAGGGCTGTTGATGTTGCTAAGACATATAGAATCAATGGTTTTCTCAGGATGGGTCGCATTAAAATTGGTGGTGTCAGTAGATATTCCTTTATTTTGTTGAATGCCTCTTCGCATTTTGTATCCCATTTGTATGCTACTCCCTTGTGGAGTAGGTGAGAATATGGGTTCTACTTATCTGCTAGTTGTGCTATGAACCTTCTAATGGATTGGAGCCTACCTTGGAGACCTCTTAGTTGTTTCAATGTCTTTGGTGCTTCCATCTCAAGGATTTCTTTTACTTTTGCAGGATCCACCTCGATACCCCTCATGGAGACTATGTATCCTAGTAATTTTCACGATTAGCGTAATAGAAGACACACTTCTTGAGTTAGCGACTTTGTATTCCTCTAATCTGTCCAAAGATAGCACTTAGGGTTGCTATATGATCTTTTTCTCTTTCTTGACTTAGCTAGGATGTCGTTGACATGGTCTTCAAGCGTGTTGTGAATCATGTCATGGAAGATCAATGTCATGGCCCTTTGATAGGTTGCACCTGCATTCTTTAGGCTGAATGACATCATGTTCCAACAATAGGTCCCCCATGGACAAGTGAAAGCCGTCTTGTGTTGGTCTTCTTTTGCTATCATGATCTGGTTATATCCTTAAAAGTCATCCATTAGTGATAGCATCTCATGCTTACTGTTAATGTCCTATCATGTCAATGTTGGGAAATGATCATCTTTTGAACACTTTGTTCAAATCTCTGAAATCTATATAGATTCTAATGGCTTACGTCGGGGTTTTGAAATAGGTACCAGGTTTGATACCCATTCTAGATAATCTATGGGTTGGATGAATCCTACATCTAACAACTTTTTGAGCTCCATTTTGACCAATAAGTCTATTTGAGGATGCATTTTTTGAAGCTTTTTTCTGACAGGTTTTGCATCTAGATACACCGCTAAGTGATGGACCACAGTCTCTGGATCAAGCCCTAGCATGTCAGCATAACTCCATGTGAAGTTTATTTGCCTCTCCCTTAGGAATGCTGGTAGGAGTTCTTGTTCTTCTGACAATAATGATTCTGCATAGAATGTGATATGCGAGGCCTCCTCTATTCCTATGTTGACCGGATTGCATTTTCAGCCAAATCTACTAATTTTTCCTAATGGATAGCCCTTAAAGGAAGATTGAATCCTTCATCCTCGGGTGCCTCAAAGAGGTTTTCAACTGCGTTGGTCACGATCCTTTCTTTTTACATTGTTTTTTATTAGAGGAGAGTGCCGGTGTGGTTTTCACTCAAGGACTTGGATATGATTCATAGTTTCTCACTTTTGTGGTAGAAGGATTCAATCGTTTCCCCATGAAGTAGCTGTGGTATTCTAATTCCATTATAAAATACGCCTTACCCAGTCCCCATCGAGAATAGGCCTCCCTCAATCCCATGAATTACGGGGGGAGTGCTCCATCATTTTTGAATGTATTGAGAATTGGTGGTCCTCGTTGGTCATAGTCGATCAGTTGAGGGTACACTAAACGAATCTCATGTTTTTGATGATAAGATTCGAAGGAAAGGGTACTAATCATACACAAAGTGGTATCTTAAAATAACCTAGGGAGATTGGATATGATATCTTCGTCATCGCTACTAATATAGGGCTCAATTATGAAGTTATGTGTGTTGCTACCTGTGACTATTGATGAGTGTACTTGTACTAGCACTGGTTGAGGAGAGGCATTGGCAGCTCTAACCGGAGGACTTCAACCACGTATGGTTATTCTTGGAGGGGTACATCCAAGACCAAGATTTGTTATGGGTCGCGTCTCTGGTATGATAGGTATTATAAGCCCATTGTCATTTTGTCCCAATTGTTGGTTTCTGTCATAACCCATTGCAAGCATCATTTGGAAACCTTTGCTTCTTTCATCCATTGGTAAATTAGCTACTGGTCTTTCATCTTGGTATAACATGTGAGATGGGTCTGCCTCAATGTCCTCTTGGCCAAGATCTCCCCAGATTATGAATTTAGGATAGTCTTCAGGAGACATTTGAGATGTGGAAGCTTGATTTTGTTGTGGGCGTCCTCGTGATCTAGGAGATTGTGGTAACTCTCCTATCACAAAAGCATTATGAGGGAGCCTATAGCTTCCACAACCGTCTTCCTGAATGATGAGCTTGATATCAGAGATGGTAGGAATGGTGGGAATGGTGGGTGTCTCTGTCGCAAAAGTGGACGTGAGAGTGGCGGGGTCGATGTATGACTTGGATGGGCCCTCATCATTCTTTGGTACCTAGGGGATTTTGTAATACTTTCCCTCAAGATTTTTTGCAATGTATGAAAATGGTTGGTCTCCATGGTAACCTCTTGTCCATTATGTGTGAATTTCACATTGGTGGAGAGTTGATGCTATGGCTTTCATGCTTATGGATCCATGGACATCACAGAGAGGAATGTTATATGGGAAATCGAGGGTCCAAGACTTGTGAGTGGCCCAGTTTCCATAAGCGTTGGTCCTACTTGGATAGGGAGCTTAATTATGCCTTGAGACACTCTTTCTTGGTCATCATATGCTCTGATTGTGATGCCTTTACCTTTGTCAATGGTATCCTCTGATATTTTCAATTGTTTGATTAGGCTGAGAGAGCAGATGTTCAAACCTGCACCCCCATCCACTAGGAACCTTTTGATTTTGCTCTTGTTTACAATGACCTCCAAGTGAAGTGCACAATTGTGAGATGGTTGGGTAGGAAAATCTTGGTCAGAAAATGTAAGGAGATTAGGTGTTATGATATTTCGACCATAGCTTAGGTATTTCTTAAAATGGCGGAACGGTGGGACGAGCGGCAAAACGCTTTCGAAGGTTTTGCCGTCGAGACTTTTGGCGACTTCGCGGCGGAATAAGCGCGGTCGTTTACTGGCGGGGCGATCTACCTTTGTAACTAATAGGAAGCGGATCCTAAGGAAGGGGGAGCTTCTGTTTGGGTGGGACGATCTGCAATGAGTGACTTTTCGCCTCTTGTGGTGACTCCACAAATCGCCGAAGCATAAACGCCCTTGATAAAGCGATGACCATCACGATCTTCATTAAGAAGCGACTCTTATTTGCGTACTTGTAGATTTCACTACGCTGCTTATCTTTGTTGTTGTTATTCCCTTTGTTGCCATGATTTGTCATCGGATTCGTGTAGATTTTAAGATCCTGATTGCCTATCGGTTGTTCCACATCGATGATTCTTTTGTCAATGAGATCTTGAATGATATTTTTAAGTCTCATACAATTTTTTGTGGTGTGACCTTTGATCTTATGAAATTCGCAGAGTTGATTTTTTTTATACCAAGGGGGTTTGACGTCAGGTTCTTGTAATTTTCAAATGTAGGTGCTTTGATAAGTTTTTCATTGATGAGATTTTTCATGATGTCTTCAAGTGGTTCCCCTAAAGTAGTGTATTTTTCGTTTTGGATAACTCTTGTGTTGGGGTGGTCCTCTTTGATCATTGAGGTTATTGATAGTAGGATTGTTATTGGGTTGATATGTTGTGTGATGGGTGTTTTGGCATTGATTTTGGATTTGCGGTGTGGGTGTGTTTTGGTGTGGACCACTAATGACCACCTTGGCATTTACGACACCATCATTAGTAACATTCTTGTTCCTTTCCCATTTGCGAGGTTTATCATTATAATTGGATGATGGGTAGTTGTTTTGTTGTTCATGATATGATGTTGATTCCGCAGGTTGAGTCACAAGGGCTCTTTCGATGCTAAGCACTTTGGGGATCAATTGATCATATGTGGTGATTCCCTAAACCTTGAGATGAAATGACAAGCGACCTTCAAGGTTGGCTATGATGGTGCAGACTTGTTGTTCTTCTGGCATGGTCCACTTGCTCCGGTTGGCCTTGGATCGCCATCATTGAAGGAATGAAGCAAAAGATTCATTCTTTCCTTGTTTTAGAGCATATAGTTCTTCAATACTGACATCCATTGTAATGTTACATGTGTAGTTTTTAATGAATGCATCCCTGATTTCTTGGAATGTTCTACTGCCTGAAGGTAAGCGAGAGAACCATTCTATATCAGTACCTGCCAAGCTCCTAGGGAATAGTCACATCAAATAAGTATTGTCATATGCGACCTCCATACAATGAACCTGGAATTCCTTGATGTGATCTTTAGGGTTTCCCATCCCTCGATATTTGTAAAATTTAGGGATTTCAAACCCCTTACAGAATGGTTTCATCTCTAAGCTCCTATCAAATGGATAGGGACACAAGTTGCTTGATGTTTTGGTTGTTCGCCCTGATTGAAGGTCGAGCACTTGTTGCGAGAGCAACCTTAGTTGTTGTCGTCACATCATTTTGCGTGTCAGGGGGTGGGTTGAAGGTGTTTTGAGGTGTTGAATCATTGTTTGAATGGATGGATTGGTTGGTACGTTGTTGGATGGTATTGATATGTTATGGCGGGTGAAGTAGGCTTCTACTTGCTTTTGTATGAACAACGCTTGTTGTTCATCTTGTTGTTGTTGCACTAGGATTTGTGCTTGTTTTTGTGCTTTTTGCTGTTCCAACAACGCTTATTGTTGGGCTTGTTGTTGTTCCCACAACGCTTGTTGTTGGGCTGCCAATTCTACTGCTTCTTGTTGTTATTGATATTGCTTTAATGCTTGTTGGTATGCTTGCAATTGTGCTGCTTGTGCAAGAAGTTGTGCTTGTGCTTGCACTTGTTGTGCTTGATATTGAGCTTGCGCTTGAGCTTGTGCTTGTGCTTGTGTTGCTTGTTGCTGTAATAAGAGTTGTGCTTGAGCAATTTTTTGTGCTTGTAATGCTTGAGCAGCTTGTTGTTATTGTTGTTGTAACAATGCTTTGCTTGTTGAGCTTGGTGTGCTTGTAATGTGGCTTGTGCAGCTTGGGTGGCTTTTTGTGTGGCTTGAGCAGCTTGTACAACTTTTTGTTTTTGAACTTGTTGGTATCCTCTTTGGAAAGCTTCCTACAATGTCGCGTCATATTGGTTTGATGTGGTGAACGTTGGTGGTGGTGGATTTGGAATGGTGGTAGATGATGATTTTGTGTTGATTTTTTGGGTGTTTGATAGTGGTATTGATGTGTTTGGTCCTTAAGAGGCCATGTTTTGTGATATTAGGGGTGTGTTTGATGATGTTGCCATTACTTGTGTGTTTGTCTTTTGTTGTTGTGATATCAACAAAATTTTTTTTGTGTTTGGTGCAATTGTTGATTGATGGTTGGGATATAGGTTTGATTGATATTTGGTAGCGGAGGAAGCCCTAAACCAAGGAATGGTGTGGATGATAATGGCGATGGTGGAAGAGGTGGAAATGTGAGAGGTGTGGTTGTTCTGAAAATGTCGTGGTGTCAAATGAGCCCCCTAGTCTGAACATATCTCCCTCTTCTTGTGAATTTTTGAGAAGAGGATTATGAGGTGTTGCAAGAAAAAAGGATGATGATAGATCATAGCAAAAAGTGAGAGGAACATTCTTTTGTAATGGGTTGTTGAGTATATTTTGTTCCAAGGTGGTGCTTGCATCCAAGTTTTGATTATTAACAAGGCGATGTGATTGAAGAGCATTAAGGAATGTGTTTCCCTTGTTGACATTGGGTTGTGTTGGAGCAAATGATGTGATTTTCAGGATATTTTGCGTGATGTTTTGAGATGGGGGTGTAGATGAAATGGGAATGGTGGATGAGATCGGAGGAAATGATGTATCCACTATAGTGCTCACATCAAAATCTAAAGGCAACTTGGCCCCTTTTTTTGCTAGTTCAAGCATGTACAATGAAGGGTTAAGTCTCATCATGATGTTGATGATTCTATGATTGTTTGGATTTTGGAGCATTTCCGTCATTTCCTCGCGAGACATTCCAAAGGTAAGGTCTTCCCCTTGATTTTCTTCTTGTGGATTTTGGGATGTTGAGAGGATCAATGGATTGCATGATTCAGCTGGATTCATTTCTGTGTTTGTCTGGCTAAGATCACTTGAAGCGGGTTTTTCTTTGTTGGCTTCCATACTCTTCTTATATTGAGATCTAGTTTGAACCATAAAACAAGGATCAACCTTTGAGAGTATGGGAGATGAATCTCTTGATTCCTTGGATTGATTGTTACTTTATGTCCCAAAGTATAAAGTCTTTTAGGATGCTTTTGAGGATCAAAGGTGATGATAATGATGTTTTAGGGATGGATGATATGGATGTTTTGGCTTTTGATAAATTTTGAATGAGACACTAGGCTTTTAGGACTTTGGATTCTTGATTTTTGAGATTTTGAGATTTTTCCTTGATTTTTATTTGGTTTTTTGATTTGGATTCTGGAAAAAATGACCCTAAGATGTTAGATGATGATCTAAGGAATATATTTGTCTAAAGGATGATAATTTGAATATGTGTAAGGAGAAGGATGCATCTGCCCAAACCTATTCAAACAAGATGATTGTTTCACTAAGCATATGAAGAAGGATTCATCTACATATACTAAGTTAGACAAGATGATTTTGATAACTTTGAATAAGTATATGCAAAAGGATGCATCTACACATACCTAGCCAAAGATGTTTTTGCTAATGTTTTCAAGGATTTTGTCTCAAGGATATTGATGATTTTGATTTTGCCATAAATCCTAGTATCAAAGATGATTTCAAGATTTTTCCAAAAGGTGATGATGAGATGGAAATTGTTTTAATGTTTTGGAGGATGGATGAAAAAGAAATTTTGATATGTTTTGATCCTAAGAAGAACCCAAAAAGGTACACTTTGTTTGCTTAGACCTAGGTATTGAAGAGCATGCAAGTGCTTCCTAATGATTTTTGTAACCAAGACAAGATTTCATTTGAACATTCATTTTTGGATTTCCAATCAATGATTTTGGGTGTATGAGTCCTCAACACATATGAAAGTTAATTTTTCTTAGCTTTGCTTAATGTCTTTATTTTACCAAAAACACTTTCTTCAATTAGGTTTTCAAACTAAGATGTCCAATGTCTTAATTTCTTCAAACCCCACAAGATATGTTATG
>VDFB02238119.1:0-18806 GCA_007258455.2 Sequoia sempervirens | reverse complement strand
TTATTTAATGTAAAAATATTTCTAAAGGGGGGTCTTTTTTCAGCTATTCGGGGGAAAGAAGGGAGCAGCATATTTCTCTTTTCTGCACAATCTTGATGTATAGGGTTATTGAGTCTGCGAACTCATATTTTGAGCATTGAAGAAATAAAGGAGATATTGTTAAATCTTTGCATTTATTAATGTCCTCTTTAAATTGTAGATGAACTTTGAGTCATTGTAATTTCTCTTCCATGTTTATCCTCTTATATTGAAACGTACGTATGTGTTATTCTTGAAGCTTTGAATTCAAAATAAGTTATCTGTTGAAAGGAGGTTTGTTGTTCATTATTTTCCTGAGTATCATTTGGGTGTGGAATAGGTGGGATTTGTATCATTTATTTGCATCCTTTCATTTCAAGTTAAAGTCATCGCATCTATTTCATGGTTATGGGTAGGTGTCAATTAGCCTTTTCTGCTTTCTGGTGAAAAGCATACCCACTCTTTATTCATTGCATATCTATTGAAGGTAGTTGCACCTGGTAAAATAAGTAGAGAGCACTTGCAAATATTATTGCAAGTGACTGAACTGTTGGTAGGATTTTCATGGGCATGGGCAAGAAGAGTATAAACTTCAAATGACAAATCTATTAACCAACACTGACACATAATTTTTTTGTATGTATCGAAATTCCTTTTTTTTGTTGGATGAAGGACATCGATATCTAGTGCATAGATATTTTTCAGAATTTTTTTTTGATAATCTACTTTTTTCCACATGTGCAAAACAAAGAGCTTGATTTTCGATGAAAAACCTATGTTTAATTAAACTAAAAAAAGTACATAATAGAACAAAAATATATTAAAATTAGATTTTATTGATAGCTCATTCCAAGAACTACGATCATCTAGTTGGGTCTATGAAGTTGATTCTATTTTCGTCTTCAACCCAAGCTCAGAAAGGAAAATTTTTGTAGAAAATTGCGAGAGCAAAGGAAGAAGGGAAAAATAGGGGGGTTCAAGCGAACCCCCTACACCCCTCCAAGAAAAGTGGGGTTCGCTCGAACCCCCCTTTGTTTTGCAATTTTCCTTTGTTTTCATTAAGAAAATGTGCCAAAAAGGGAATGAAATCACTGAGGGGTTCACTCGGAGGGGGTGTTCGAGCAATCCCCTTTTTGGGTTCATGCAAACTCCCCCCCCCCCTTGAGCGAACCACTTAAAACCCAATTTTTTTTTCTTCAGAGCATTTTTTACAATTTTTCTTCATGAAGGGAATTTTAAACCAATATTGTGGGATCACTCGCTTGTACAGATTAAGCTTACATGAGTCTATTGATCATAAACTATTAGTGACCTACATCTAAATCACAATGTCATCGTAACGCATCTATCAACTAAATAACACATTGTTTTCTACCTCTAAATCATCTATCAACTAGAGTTTAAAAAGTTTGTTTTCAATAATTGTAATCCTTCATCTATCTATATTGTCGAACAACCCAACTCGACAATAAAGCTATCAATTTCTATCAAGTTCTAGAGCTACATGCCGCCCAATTATAGACATAGGAAAAGAAATAATTAAATTTTTCTTATTCTTTAATTTGTATTTTGGAAACAAATTTAGGTTTTCTTAGAGTTTATATTACACCATAGTTAGTGAATAAATGGTTATGGTTTGTTAAATTATCTAAGATAGTTTTAAAATTTAAATAGTTATTAAAACTTATATCTTAATAGCTTTCCATTCAATTTTGATAATACAAATACTTTGTTCTTCTTGTTAAATATCAAAGACATATTCAAAATGGAAGTACACAACCGTCCTGCCATTAGTTTGTAGAAAATTCATAGGAACACATCCTTAGTTTTTGTAAGGGTTGTAAAAACTCCAATCGTGAATTTTTAATAGACAAATACCTAAATAAACCATTGTGAAGATATCTTATCATTGTATGTTATTTTATTGTGAAATTATTTTATCATAATTTATGGAATGTCACAAAATTTTCATACGAAAAAACATGTCTACTTCTGCTATATAATTAATAGCACTATTAGGTGGGATTAGAAAAAAATTATTGCACATCTATGTTATGCATTTGATCTTTCTTCTTTGAAATAGAGTGCCATATGTTCTTGGTAGTAAAGTAAGGTTGAAAATAATAGTAAGACTATGGGAAGACAGAGGAGGAGGTGAGTGGAGAGGAGAGTGAACATAGGGGAATTTTTTTTTAGGTTTATCATGGTGGCCTATGGAATTACTTTTACAGAGCATGTGGTAATCAATATGTAAACTCAGTTTTTTTCATCATTACATAAAACCCAAGTTTAGTGGCATGAAAGTTGTTTTGTGAGCTTTTATATGTTTCAATCTGCCATTTTTCTTTCGTCTAATTTATAAATTTTATCTGACATCAAAATATGATGTGGAATGCATGCATTGGGGGTTGGTTATAAAGGACAAGTATGAGATGGGTTAATTATTATTTCTAAATCTAATATGATGTAAACTAAGTGCAACTTTATTGTTACTATCAACAAAATTGTGGAATATTTTCTTTTGTTCAAGTGTGCACATTTGAATTCCATTGATCAACAAGCCTCTAGCATGGCTATATTTTTATTTTCACTAGATAAAGATATCTCAAATTCTTGGAATTTTTTTCTTTATTCTGTTTCTTTCTTGAATGATTCATTAAACTTTAATCTTCATTCAACCATGGACAACTTGGAGAAGCATAATGCATTATTTTCTAATTGGAATCTATAATTTTGAACTAGTTAAGGGTTCATAATAAGTTGAAAATGGGTCAATCATGTGGCAATCCAACACATTAGTGCGTGCTTGATTAAGAGAAATATTTCCCCTGCAATTCAGAAGCTCTGAATTTACAAAGAAACAAGGAAAAATAGAATGTGGTGTATACAAACATCAATAAAATGATCAAAAAACTTAGTAGGCGAGGGAATATAATTAAGAGGGACCTTCACATGAAGAAGAGCCAAAGAAGGAACTTTACTATCAACCATGCAGAGCAATTCCCATGCTAGAGCATAGACATTCTAAAATAAGCTTTTTCCCATGACCACATAAATTTTATTTGTGCAAGGTTCATTGATTTCTTTATTTTTTAAAGTTGTAACAGAAATCAGTATTTACTTTGTAGAAATTAGAGATGCCCACAATTTCGGTGAAGCTCAATTTGTAATCTTTAAATTTCTTATAAAATTTTGAGGTAATAAAATAGAGGGAAATTCCCATGGCATTCCAAAGAGTTGTATCATGCCAATGATCCCTAACACTAAAATACAACTAATAATTTTATTAGAAAAGTGAAGAATTGTGCATTACATCAAAAAAATTGTGGCATGCATTCATGAATTTAGAGCATAAGCATGTGTTTAATATAGCAACTTTGAATTGTTATAATGTAATATAATTTTCTTCAGAACTTATCGTATATTTTTTATTGATCAATATTTATTTAAGCACTTAGTTGTGGCCTGGGGGAGCTTAGAGAGCTACAATTTTTTTAGTAAGATCAATACACCAGGACTAACCCTCCAAATGGATTTTATATCTTTCATAGTGTTTGGATTACCCCAAATACCAACTTTGCATGAAATCCCTTAGTTTTTCTTTCCATTGTAGAGGTACAACAAGTTATAGTTTTCAATACCTTTAGCAATTGTATATTTCATCCTTTGCCACAAGCATTGCAAGTTCATAAGATTTACCTACAACAAAGTAATCATTTTTTGCGTACTATGCTATTTTATTGCTCCAATACAATTTATTGTAAATACATTTGATATAAGGAATGAAATGTTTTTTAATTTTTTAGATGAAAAAACTTGGTACAATAGATTTTAAGTACAGGTTTAATATAAGGAATGAATTTTTTTTCAATTTTTAGGATGGAAAAGATCTCAGCTATATATATATATATATATATATATATATATATATATATATATATATATATATATATATATATATATATATATATATATATATTGTGAAAAATTCTATTGCAAAGCATCGGGACATTAATCTCCTATCTAATACATAGATTATTTGACTCAAAATTAATGAAATATCGGAAAAATAACACAACCCAAGCAACTTCTCACCAATAAAACTCACAAGAATAGAGAAGAAAAACATTCACAATAATGAACACAATATTTTTGGACAAATTGTCCGCGGGAAAACCCCGGAAGGGAAAACCACCGCTGCATGAGGAATTATATTAAACTTCAGCAAATTAAGGAATACAAAAACTGCCACTTCTTATCGGCGAGTCTCGGCAATAACCTTCTCCGTAAATTCTCAATTTCTCCTGCTGAAATTCCCCAGCTGCTATCCCCAACGCTATCACTGCGCCCTTGCTAACACTGCAAGACTATTTGCTCTCACTGCAATTCTACTTGCTATCACTGCAAGTCTACTTGTTGTTGTATTCTCCAATTGCCCATTGATCCCCTTTTATACTTTTCTCATTGGTAAACCAATGGCCATGATTTAATCTCAATCAATGGCTAAGATTAAATAGACTCTAAAAACCCTAACTAACTGGATTCTAGAAGTCTCTAGGAGAATCAATTTATTTAATTACATAATTATCTAGACAACTCAGCCCTTTTCTGGAGGTTTCTAGAAAATAATTAAATAATTAAATGACACTTCTAGACAATGGAGACACCTGTCCAAGCTACATAAATTAACACTCCATCTTAGCGAGGAAGGTGTTCTGCATGACACCCAGCTTATCTCTGAAGAAGATGAATTTCGCCTTCCCCAATGCCTTGGTCAAAATGTCTGCTACCTGCTGATCTGTAGGTATATACTGTAGCTGAACAATCCTGCGCTGTACACAATCTCTGATGAAATGATATCTGATGTCTATATGCTTAGACCTATCATGAAACACCGGATTCTCAGTCAACTTGATGCAACTCTGATTGTCGCAGTGTATCACCGTAGTCTCAACCCTCTGATCAATCAAGGCCACCAGCAACTTCCGAAGCCATATCGCCTCACACGTCGCCATGCTAGCTGCTATGTATTCTGCCTCTGCAGAACTCAAAGCCACAGACTTCTGCTTCCTGCTGTACCAAGAGACAACTCCTGATCCCAAGCTAAAGCTACACCCTGAAGTGCTTTTCCTGTCTGTTGTACTGCCTGCCCAATCTGCGTCAGTATAGCCTATCAACCTGATACCATCACCTCGAGTATATTTGATTCCATACTCGATTGTACCATGCAAATACCGCAACACATGCTTTGCTGCCGTCCAATGCACTCTCTTCGGCTCCACCATGAACTGACTAAGAGAGTTTACTGCAAAGGATATATCTGGCCTGGTGTTGACCAAATACATGAGAGATCCAATCAACTGCCTGTATAAGGTGGGGTCTACATCCTCCTCTCTGGATGTCTCTACCTTCTTCCAATTCGTGATCATAGGAGTAGACATGGGCTCTCAAGTAATTCTCCATCTCAACCTCAAGATTTCGGGACATGCAAGATTTTGTCCAAGGAAAATTCTCCATCCGCTCGGCCATACCTCCATGCCTAGGAAAGTAGTGCATAAGCCCCAAATCCTTCATCTCAACTCGGCCGCAAAGGTCCCTCTTGCACTCCTCTATGAGCCCTAGTGAACCTGTTAAAAACAAGTCGTCCGCATAAAGAACAAGAATGAGAACCTCACCCCCAACCACCAAGTAGTAGAGGTTAGCATCCGCTTCACTCTTCACAAAGCCCATTCCCTGCAAGTATCTATCAATGCGCTCATACCACGCCCTGGGAGCCTGCTTGAGTCTGTACAAAGCTCTCTTCAATCTGCACATGTGGGTTGTACTGTTGTGTGCTACAAAGCCCTCTCGTTGTTCTATGTATACCTCCTCTTTCAACTCACCATTAAGAAACGCCGTCTTGACATCCATCTGATGGATCTGCCATCCCATCTGTGCTGCAAGTGAGATCACGACTCGTATAGAAGTATACCTGGCCACTAGAGCAAATGTCTCCTCATAGTCAATTCCTCCTTTCCGAGAGAACCCTTGGCCACTGTAAACCCGTTTTGTATTTCTCGGATGCTACATTCAGACCGCGGTTGATCTTTTATAGATCCAGCTGGATCCAACCACTCTGCCTCTATCTGGCTCTGCCTAGGGCACAACCTCCCCACACATCGTTTCGCACTATTGAGGTATACTCCCTCAACCATTGCATCTTTGCCACTTGTTGCCGCGGTACCTCCTCGATAGCTGTAGGAAGGTTCACTATATACCAACCGACTAACTAATGCCATATAGTCATCATACTGGCCGGGTTGTCTCCGCCGCCTACTACTCTCATCCTAGGAGCTCCTTTAACAAACTCCTCGAAGTATTACTTTGTGATCAGCTGTTCTGTTACTAACTATAGAGGGATGAAGTATCAACCTCCATATCACCCCCTTCGATGTATCTTGATCTCGCCAGATCTCGGCCGCTTCCATACTTCATGTAATTCTCAAAGACTCCTCGAAAGCTTGTGCATGTACTAGTAACTGTACTCGAGCTTCGCTGTCCTTGATCTGGTTGAACGATCCTTGGAGCTTCCACTAACTGCTCACTCTGATCATCTGCTGGCAAATCTCTGGACCTCCTAAATGCCTTGTCCTCCATGAACTTGACATCACGCCTAACTATAGTCCTCTTGGTCCCTGGAATAAATATCTGATATGCCTTTGAGGTTTCACTGTACCCCACAAAGTACCCTCTCTCTGCAGTCTGATCTAACTTGGAACGTGTTGCCCCTGGAATGTGACAATATGCCAAACTCCCAAATATCCTGAAGTGGCTGACATCTGGCTTCTTCCCTGAGAACGCCTCCTCTGGTGTCATCTTGCCTAATACCTTATGTGGAACCCTGTTTTGTATGTACACTGTTGTACTGCACGCCTCTGCCCATAAGTAACGTGGCATATCCCGGTCATACAGCATAGCCCTTGCCGCCTTTGATATAGACCGATTCTTCCTCTCAGCAACCCCATTCTGTTGTGGGTTGTAAGGAACAGTCCACTCTCTCTTGATTCCTCTTCCCTCGGTACGTAACCTCGAACTCTTTCCCCTTATATCGCTTCCATTGTCTCGGCCCAAGAACTCCTTCTGATATCTTCTCCCTCCCTGAATTCTTCCACAAGAGCTTTGAACTTGGAAGCCATCAAAACCTCATCCTGGTCTTCAGAAGTATATCCAGCCTTCCCCGGGCAGCCAAAAGTAACAGTACTCATATCCCTTTCCTGAGAGACTTCAGCCGACATTGGTCCACATATAACCGAATGTATCGGTCAAGAACACCCTTGATCTAGTGTCACCCTTGAAAAAGCAGCCAAGAAACTTCCCCAACACACATCCCTTACATACATCATCATGCTCTGTGCTAACCTCTAGAACACCTGTCACTGTCTCACGAAGCAATTTAAGTGCTCTATGATGTATATGGCCCATCCTCCTATGCCATAGCTCTCCTTGATCTCTAGAATTACTACTGCTCATCAGTGCCTTATGAGTATCAAACTGCAACCTGTAAAGCCGGCCGCTCCTAACTCCAATAGCTATGGGTGATTTCCAATCCTTGTGCTTAATTAACACACTTGCCCCTCTAAAGAGTACATTGTAACCTTTATCCTGAAGGACAGATATGGAAATCAAATTCATACCTAAGCCTGGCACATGCAACACATCATGAATGGGAATCTGCTTACCATTCTCCCTCTGAAATAGAACAGTCCCTTTCCCAACTGGATTGAGCTTGGACATGTTCCCATAGAAATCTGCATTCTGATGTCCTCCTCCTTATAGCTGGAGAAGTACTCTCTAACTCCTGTCATATGAAATGACGCCCCACTATCTATATACCAAACACCCTGTGAGGTTGAGCTAGCCATACAAGCTATGAGAGCGAACTCATCCTCCATTCTACTAGAGAGCTCATCTGCACTTGCTGAAGCTGCTGTCTGCTTCTTGTCTTTCTTCCTTTGCGGGCAATCGCTGACATAGTGGCCAAACTCGTGACAGCCATAGCACTTGACTTTAGATAGGTCCTTCTTCTTCTTCTCACCTTGTGGATTTGATCCTTTACTAGACCCCTTCTTTGCTTTCCCTTTTCCTGCAAGGGCAACGTTCTCCTGTTCCGCCTCACTTTGCTGACTCTTGCTGCTGGTACCACTGACAAGACTTAGTCTAAGCTCCTCTTGAGTGAAGTCACTCCAAAGTCGATCCCAACTTGGCAAGGTGTCTCATCCATTAATAACTTGAACAAAGACATCCCACTGCTTAGTAAACCCATTTAGGGCTATCCGCACTAGCTCGTCATCACCTAGATTATTCCCACCAAAGAAATTAACTCATCCTTGACAAGTCTGAAGCCCTGGTGAGGTAACTTTGTCACGCCCTTTGTTCATCCGAGTATTCCTCAACTTTTCTCTGAGAATCAACTTCTGGTTAGTGGTAGCATTCTGGTACAGATTCAGAATGGCATCCCACATCTTCTTTGTTGTATCTAACTCTGCGACATGTGGAACAATATGATCCTTGACACCATCAAGAATCATCCTCCTCGCCTTGGCATCTTCCTTCTTATATGCTAAGAGCTGTGCTGGATCTGTAGGTACAGGTACAACACTAGTCACATATTCCTTGATCCCATTCTCTTCCAGCAACAAAGAAATTATGGCTTTCCAGACACCAAAATTTGAGGCTCCATCCAATCTGTCCTGATCTCTTAAACCTGCTGAGGCCATCTCAAAAGATAAAAGAAAACAAATAATAATAATTCTGAAGAGGTAGAACTGGGTTTTATAAACCCTCTTTCTTGCGCTGAGCTTTGTCTCAGCCTCGTGATCAGCTCGATAATTATGTGAAAATTTTATTGTAGTTATCGGACATAATCTCCTATCTAATACATAGATTATTTGACTCAAAAAATTAATTTCGCCAGTCATCGAAAAAATAAATAATAACCGCGAATCCCCACCAATAAAAACTCACAAGAATAGAGAAGAAAAACATTCACAATAACGAACACAATATTTTTTAAATTGTCCAGGAAAACCCCGAAGGGAAAACCACCGCTATGCATGAGGAATTATATTAAACTTCGGCAAAATTAAGGAATACAAAACTGCTTGCCTCTTAATGGCAGAGCTCCGGCAATATCCTTCTCTAGAAATTCTTCCCTTAATTTCTCCTGCTGAAATTCCACAGCTGCTATCCCCAACGCTATCACTGCGCCCTTGCTAACACTGCA
Source organism: Sequoia sempervirens (assembly GCA_007258455.2). Lineage (NCBI taxonomy): Eukaryota > Viridiplantae > Streptophyta > Pinopsida > Cupressales > Cupressaceae > Sequoia > Sequoia sempervirens. The sequence goes on along the minus strand of VDFB02238119.1, from coordinate 9,526 downwards.
AGACTATTTGCTCTCACTCCAAATCTACTTGCTATCACTGCAAGTCTACTTGTTGTTGTTGTTGTATTCTCCAATTGCCCATTGATCCCCTTTTATACTTTTCTCATTGGAAAACCAATGGCCATGATTTAATCTCAATCAATGGCTAAGATTAAATAGACTCTAAAAACCCTAACTAACTGGATTCTAGAAGTCTCTAGAGACCAATTTATTTAATTACATAATTAATTAGTATCAACCCACTCTTTCCCATAGTTTCAGAAAATACCAACAATTAAATGACACCCCAGACAAATGGACACACCGTCCAAGCTACATAAATTAACATATATATATATATATATATATATATATATAGTATATATATATATATATATATATATATATATATATATATATATATATATATATATATATATATATATTTATATCTCCAATCTTAACTTTTCATTGCTCTAATACAATAGATTGTATATACCTTTGATATGAGGAATGAAATTTTTTTCAAATTTTTATATGGAAAACACTTGGTTATATATATTTATTTACATCTACAATATTAACATCCTGTTCATCTTGATAGATCATAGGGAGTGGGATCTAAAAAATCTTCTCCACAGATTTTTCCAAATTCTATTTTCTTATATCTCAAGTATTAATAAACAATTATGTTCTTAGTTTTGATTCGCTTTAAGTTAAACCTTCAATATGTTTTAGGTGTTTCTACTTCTCGTGCCTCATTAGGTGAAGAAAGTATCAAGATGTTAACACTTCTTGGAATTTTTATTATTCCATAAATACAATGCTTGAAAAGGAAACATGGAATAACACCAGATAACTTAGCGACGCAGGAGCAGATGAAGATACTGAAGGAGATGGGAAATCCGGTAATATTTATAAAGAAAAAAGGAATGCGTGCATTCAAAATATATTCTGAATAGTTCAAAATATGGTTAAATTTTGAGCTAGAGGCGTTCAAACTGATGGGGCGTGTAAAAGAGTCCGTACATGGCGTTATTCTTTGACTACGTCTCCTTGTATAATGATGAAGTATTTTCATGCAAATAAATACTTAATAAATATCAATATTATAATTTTTATAAACCTGTGCCCATACTGACATCACCGAAACTTCTGCAGCGTAGTAAATTTTCCAATGAGTTTAATGTTTGCGTGGGCGGGAAGGAGAAACGGTTCAAGACTGGGCGCGAAAAAAATAGAGGTAAAAGGTTTGAAACTGCGCGTGAAAATTTTGAAGGTTAACGGAGAACGGAAAGTGAACGAAAGAGGGACGGATTTAAATGGGCCCACACCAGCCACCTAAGCGGTCAACGCTTAGAGTGTGCTGGTTAAGCCCAGCCGGCATAGAATGTTGCATTGTTACCATTCTAAAATGTATTGTGATTAAGTTCTGATTCATAGTGTGAGAGCAACAATTAAAGGAGAAGAATTCTTTTATTGTATAGAGAAATAAAATAAAAGAATTCTTCTCCTTTAATTGTTGCTCTCACACTATGAATCAGAACTTAATCACAATACATTTTAGAATGGTAACAATGCAACATTCTATGCCGGCTGGGCTTAACCAGCACACTCTAAGCGTTGACCGCTTAGGTGGCTGGTGTGGGCCCATTTAAATCCGTCCCTCTTTCGTTCACTTTCCGTTCTCCGTTAACCTTCAAAATTTTCACGCGCAGTTTCAAACCTTTTACCTCTATTTTTTTCGCGCCTAGTCTTGAACCGTTTCTCCTTCCCGCCCACGCAAACATTAAACTCATTGGCAAATTTACTACGTTGCAGAGGTTTCGGTGATGTCAGTATGGGCACAGGTTTATAAAAATTATAATATCGATATTTATTAAGTATTTATTTGCATGAAAATACTTCATCATTCACATGAAGTATTTTCATGAAAATATTTATTAAGGATTACATCAAAGCACAGTTGGGCGAGAGAGGAGTAATTCAGTGGGAGTATTATCTGCAGTGGTTTAAAGTGGATTGGTTACGATTTACTGAGGTTTTCCAAATTCGTTTACCATGCTGGCATGAAAACGTAGGTTTTATATGTTGTGCCTAAGGTTCATATTGGTTTTAATCACCTACAGTCATATTTTATTATCCATGGTTTATGGTTTTGGAGACTTTATAATATATATCGTGTTTTAATTTATCTGATGAACAATGGACTTGATTTGTGTCGTTATACAATTTGTTTGGTTTATCGTGTTGACATCTTATAAACCCAGTTTTCATCCACTTAATGTTGTGTATGTAGAGTCCCATTGCATGTAAATATATTTTCTGGTTCTTGAGATGTAGACTATAAGACTATAAAATATGTCATGTAAACATTATGATCCAATATAGCTTTCATTATCTTTATATGTTGTACCTTCTTTTATAAGGTCTATTTTAGTTTTAGTCACCTAGAATCACATTTTATTGTACTTTCTAGCTTTATTATGGTTTATGTGTGACTCGTCTTCTAACATTATAATTTCTACTTACAAGTGATTTTTCCTTTGGTTTACTCTTTGTAAGCATTTGGGATTTCCAAAATTGTCTAATAGTAGAGATACGGTGGGGAGAAGCAACATGTCTCTTCAAAAGACAGTTCTACTTGTGGGAGTGTTATTAGAACATGCAAAATTAATCAAATATACACTTATATCAATAATTATTTGTTACAATAGGTGAAATATATATAATATTTAATATGTGTTGACTACAAGTGTAATTTAATTATTTTACTTTTGGCACCTACAATTAAATATTAACCTCGAAAATATGGTATAAATTTTAATTTTATAGTATAAAAATAATACATAAACCTCGAAGAAGACAATATATAAAAAACATATACTATACAAATGTATTTTTAAATTTGTATTTTCTATTTCTTTCAATATTATAACACTTATGTATACATGAATATTATATATTATTATCGTATCCTAACATCACACAAAAGTTAATGATTACAAAAATAAACATAAATTTTCTATATCTCCATATATGTTCATTCCTTATTAGTTTAGATACATTATCTTTTAAAATTGATTGCATGCTTTATTTTCTTACATGTAAATTTTATACAAATACATTTTAAGATTAATTGCATAAATTACATGTTTACATGTATACATAATTAAATATGCTAAAATTTGAGATAAAATTAGCTATTTCCTAATTTATTACAGTCCAATTCATCTATCTAAAATTTAAAGACAACTAAACTTATTTTCATATCCAAGGTAATTGATTTTAAGACTAAATTCAACACATTCTTCAACATTATTCTTAAAAGAAGCTTCAAAACCACAAAGTTCAAGGGCAAAAAATTAGAGCCAAGCTGAATTGGTTAAAGTGCGGGGACAAGGGTTCCAAGTTTTTCTTGAATTACCTCAAGGAAAAGAACTCAAAGGAGAAAATTGGCCAAATTTGGGATGGTACCCAAATGCTCTCATCTCAGGAAGAGGTTCTTGAGCAGTTCCATTCCTTCTATAAGGTTCTCTTCTCCTCGGAAGATGGAGGAGTAGCTGGCCTGAAGGCGAGGGGGCTCATCAAAAGCCTCATTCCTAAGAAGATTATTGAGGAGGATGCGGTCAAGCTTGAGGCTGATTTAACGAAAGAGGAAATCAGAAAGGCAATCTTTTCTACGAGCAATGACAAGTCCCCTAGTTGTGGTGGGCTTCCTGTTGAGTTTTTTAAAACCTTTGAAGATTGGATTTGCGAGGACCTACTGCAAGTCTACAAGGAGGCCCTGGACAAGGGCTCTTTAGGGAAAGAGATTAACAGGGGGATCATCAAGCTGCTCCCAAAAGGGGGAGACAAATCCTTAGTTAAGAATTGGAGACCCATCACCTTATTAAATGCCACTTATAAGATTTTGGCTAAGGTTATTTCCCTAAGGCTTGCCAACATTCTCCCAAAGTTTATAACCAACACTCAAACGGGCTTCATAAAAGGGCGATATATTCTGGAAAACTTGATCACAAGTTGGGAGGCTCTAGAATGGGCCAAGCAGTCCAACCAAGATTCGGCCATGTTGCTGCTGGATTTCAAGAAAGCTTATGACAGAGTGGAGTGGGAGTTCCTAAGGCTTGTTCTCCAAGCGTTTGGCTTCCCTGTGAAGTTTTGTAGTATGGTGAATACCTTGTTGAAGGATGCCTCGGCCAAAGTTGAGGTTAATGGCAAGTTGTCGGAGGAAATAACGCTGGAGAGATCAATTCGACAAGGTTGCCCCCTCGCTCCAGCCCTTTCGTAATTGCTTCTGATGCTTTGTCTTACCTGCTAAAAGATAACTCCTTTTCCCCCAAGATCAGAGGGATCAGACTGCCTGATAACAGCGACCTCACTAATGTGCAATTCGCTAATGATACTTCATTCTTTGTGGAAATGAATCAGAGGAATTTGGAATCTTTAATGGTGAAGCTTGATTTGTTCTTCCAGGCTTCTGGGGCCAAGCTGTCCAAAGCTAAGTCCATCTTCCTAGGCTGGAAAGAAAATCCTCAGGAGTGGTTGAATAGGTTTGGTTTCCAATGGGGAGGCCCCAACAAGCTGGTCAAGTACCTAGGAATCCCTTTTGCTGTCAATCCCAATCTCAAAGAGATGTGGAATTGGATTAGACGTAAAATTGATAGGAAGCTTGAGAGCTGGAATAGGAGATATCTCTCTCCTGCAGGAAGAATCCAAGTGTGTCAGAAAATTCTTGCTTCGTACAACATTTATTTCGCTTCTATGTGGTTCTTTTGTAGCTACCAAGTGAACGAAATTCAAAAGAAGATAAGGGGATTCCTTTGGTCTGATGGGAAGGGTAAAAGAAAGAGACACTCGGTGAAGTGGGACTGGTGTGTCCTCAGTAACCAGCAAGGGGGTATTGGCTTGAAAGACTTAAAAGCTCAAGGTATAGCACTTGCTGCTAAGTGGATCCTTAAGTCCCTGAGTGGTAATGAACCTTGGAAAATTTTGGTGAGAAACAACATTCAAAAGGCGGTCCCAAAGAAAGCCAAATCTTGGAAAATCCTTCCCCTAAGTGACATTCTCCTCAGCAAATGCCCCATGGTCCCTGCTGGCTCGCCGGTATTCAGGAGTATCTAGAGGGCGTGGGAGCTTACTAAGAATAAAGTTAATTTAAGGAATTATAACATAATTTTGAAAAATAACCAGAAGTGTCATTCCTCTGGATCTGTGTGGTGGAATCTAGAGCATAATAACAAGACTCTTGCTCTGCTTCAAGGGTGTTCTTCCAAAGTGTGGAATGCTAAAGGTATCAGAACCTTTGGAGATATTCTCGCCAGGGCTAGTTTAAAAACTTGGAATGAGCTGTGCCTGGAGTTCAACATTCCAAGCTCCAACTACAGAACCTTCTCCACCATTCGGGAAGCCTACAATGGTGCGATTTTTCCAATGGCTTCGGGAGATACGGTCAACATTGCCGAGGATTTCATTTGGCAAGATGGCACCAGTGCTGGTAATGTGAAGGCCAAAACAATTTGCAATGACCTTACGAGCAGCACCATTGTGATGGACCATATTAACTCCTATTGGGGTATGTCCGTCGACATTAAGAAGTTTCAGAATATTTTTTCTTTTGTCTGGCATAGTTCCATGGAGCCTAAAAAGGATTCCTTTATATGGCTTGTTCTTTTACAAAGGATTTCGTTTAAAACTAACTCTAATGATGTTGAAATTTGCAGCATATGCAGAGTCTCGGAATCAGTCAAGCACATTCTTTTTGAGTGTTTCTATGCTCAGGAAATCTAGAGCATGTTTTGTTACAATTTAAATTTTTGGAATGATAATGGTAAAGCTCATTGGAACAATGTGTTGTTTCCAGATTTTAAGATTTATAAAAAATACAAGATTTTTTGGTACTTACTAACGAAGTTATGTGGCACATTTGGAAAATGAGAAATGAAAGAAAATTTAAGGGGTCCAAGAGGTAACTTACTGAGTTTAATAGAAAACTCACGTTTCTTAATATTTCTATGCAGGTCTCGGTGAACATGGAGAATTCTCTGGGCGATTTGCAGTCTACAAAGGACCCAAGGGGTTGCGGCCAGATGCATCAGCTTTATGGTGAAGCACCTGAACTTTTCTGTAGAACCCTCGATGAGTTTCAAAGGCATGTTAAGGAGGGGAACAGTCAAGAATGATTCCAAGAAGATGTTTTCTCTAGATCAGACGCAGGAGGAAGAACAGGTTTTAGTCACTATGGAGATTGAGGTGAATTAGGGGCAACCAAATCTGGAGTTCTTTTTGAGAGCATTGGAGGCAGTCAAAAAGGAACTCATTCATCAGGTGGCTGTTGAGAAAGATGATTGAGAACTTTGAGACAATAGAGGTCTTCTCCTGTGATGTGAGAGAGGCTATTCAAACTTTGATCAACTGGGGTGCGGTGGAAGACTATTATATCTCCTTTTTGATACTTTTTGCTCTCTATAGGCAGCTGCATTATGTTTTGTATCCTTTTTAGTTTTGGAAAAAGTTATAATCAATTTGTAATTCCCAATTCTATATAGTTGTTTTTAATTGTTGACAGTCTGTATCTACCTGAGACATTTATCTTTGATCTCTGTATCTAGCTGTGCTATATAGTTCTACAGCAGTGATATATTGTTGTCGGCATACTGTATCTAGTTGTGGATACGTTGTAATCTGACTATTCATTCCATTATTAATAAAAAAAAACATTATTCTTAAAACTAAATATATTAATATCTCTTATTCATTTCTTGGCGGTAATTAATTTACTCGCATAATTTAATTAGCTTAAATTACTTAAGAACAAGGTTCACTTTTCCTTCCAATACTACTTTCATAAAAGCATTTAAGATTATATCTAACTCGTGCATTGTTATCACTATAATTAAATTTCGTATTTTCTCTCTTTTATTTTATAAAATAAAATATTTAATTTACCATTTTCATATATTATAATAAATTAATTTATACATAAATTATAAACATTATTTTATTAATATAAATTAATTGAGGGAAATATTAAGTTTTCTTTCCAATACCACTTTCACAAATAATTTCAAACATCTTCCTACTTCACTTTTGTGTAATAAATATTGACATTGATTTTGGGGTTAGTTTATTTGCAAATTTTGATTTGGTGTTGGATTTGGAGATGAATGTCACTTTTCCTTCTATTAGCATCCTTTCTCTTTCCATGGAATCTATAGGTGTTACAGGGACTTTCCTATTGCTAATTGTTATAGATCCCCCACTAACCTTTGTGCTAATTGCTAGAGTAGGTATCCCTTTAGTCTCTCCTTGGGGGTGTTTAGAATTTGGCTCCTCAGTTTATACATAGTAAACCCATTTCTTGTTCTCAATCCTCCCATTTTCTTATATTTGGATAAGATGTGACTAACAATAGAAAATATTATTATAATAATGGATTGATCTACGTGGTTAACCATTTGTTTCCTTCCCTTCCTTATTTGAACAATTGGGTATTTAATTAATAGATAGTGCTCATGGTTAAACATATTGACCTATATCCTTATTCTAGGGATAATTTTTATTACAATATTTCAATCAATTACAAGTAGGGAGGTACTTTTGGATGGTGGTTTTTGGATGTAGGGTCAACATTGCTTATTTCTCAAGCCCTAGTTCTCTTAATCCAACCCTCTCATAGAACACATTAATGTTCTTCCCATTTTAATTAGAATTCCTAATCTCCCTCTTCCAATTTGGAGTGACCCTTAATTTTATTCCATTAGTAAAAGTATTGTTCAATTCCTAAATATGGACTCTACTACTTCAAATCTTAGTCAACATCAAAATTTTGAAGGCTCTTCCTAAAAATGTCATTCTAAGAATTGAAGACAAACCTTGGAATCAATTCATGGATTATCAGAATCTTCCCTTTTTCTATAAATGGCACTTTGCTATTGGACAAATAGATTTTTATTTCACCCACTCTTGTCACTTAGTGGTGGGCTTAAATACTTTGTGCTAAAAGTTCCTTCTTGAAAACTTGATTATTGGTGCTATTTTTGAACTTTGGGGTGTTCTTTCAAATCAAGTGGACCCTAATGTTACCATGGTGACAAATATTCATGCATAGGCTCTTTCTATGTTTTGTCAAGTTTATATGATCCTGAACCAAAGGAAATAGGGTTCCACCTTTTAGGAGATGGAACTAGGTTTAGGACCTATTTCAGTCTATGTTCATTAGGAAACCCTAGAGACTTCAACCCAATGATTCGATTGAGGGAAGGGTTAGGAGGTTTCCTTAGGTCTGATTAAAAAGGGGGTTCACCAGTAAATGAAGTTTTTAAGGAGAAATGAAAACCCTAATGCACTAAACCCTAGAAAGTCAAAAGAATTAAATCAAATGAACAAACAAAAATTAGACAGAAAGGAACTTGGTAAACTGATGGATTCCAAGCAAGATCTGCAACTCTAAGATTCTACTTTTTGAAGTGCATTGGGACTCATATGCCAGGCTAGGAAATTTATTCCTAATCTAGGTTTTGGCAAAAAATCTAGAATCTCTTGGTGAATGATTAGGATCTGCAAAAATCTAACAAAAAGGGTGTACTGGGACTCATACGCCCAGACAGTTGTAAAGTGTGCCAAAAAAGTGAAAAGTGTCCTAGGAGAAAAATTTTGAAGTGAACTTTGTGAGCCTCTAAATACAAATTAAATAAGCACTTTCCCACTAGTTTCATGTAAATAAGTTGGATATCTTGCTCTAGATTTGATTTTTTTTGGGCCTTGACAAATTCTTATGACAACTTTGCAATTTTGGTACTTTTGAAGGCTTCAAGTCCTCTTTTTCTTCAACCTATAAACTTGCAACATACAAAGAGAGGGAAAAGATGTTGTTTTTTTAGGGAATGGTGGCTTTCCTTGGTCAAACCCCATTTTGGTAATCAAACCTTAATGAGAAATGAAGCATGAATGAGATGAAACATGAAACATAAGACTAAACAATAGAACCTTGTTTGAAACCTTGTAGATCTACAAACAAGCATGAAGTGGCCTTAATGGATGTAGATCTTGATCATGACTCTTGATAAAAGATAATTCCTTTGAATACTTGAACTGCTCTTGAACAATACATCACAACATTAGCTCAAAACGACATGCATGATGCACTAAATATTTGGCATGATGAAATGACTCTTGATTGTTGTAATAATCTTCTATAAATCTGCCCTTGAATGCCTTAGAAATGCTCTTGTGAAAGTACCCTTGAATGCTTATGAAATTCTAGCTTGTTAGAAGAAATTATGTAAAATAAGCTTGTATTTATACTTTTTTATGCAAAATTTCCCAAAATTACAACACTACAAGTCAACATCAAATCTAGGATAATAAAATCCCATCAAGAATTTGATTTAAAATAGGTCCTAGTTAAAGTGGGACTGGGCGTATGAGTCCTAGTGGCTTAAAACCGGCACACAAACTCTAAGAATGTCTTGTTTAATGCGATATTTAAAATAAATTCCTGAGACCTAGGTGGGACTCATACGCCCAAGGTGGTGTATGAGTCCCA
>VDFB02238116.1:0-11958 GCA_007258455.2 Sequoia sempervirens | reverse complement strand
TGAAAGTTGGAATTCTAAAAAGTGGTGAAGTGATATGTGTGAGGTGTTGAGAATAAAATGCTAAGTGAATTATGCGCCTAGAGTCAGAAGTGAAGGATGAAGTGAGGTAACTTGCTAGGTGATAAAAAAAATAATTTCAAAGGCAAGGATGAATATTTCCATGTGCGCCTAAGATGTTGTGATGAAAGATGCAAATAATAAAATATCTCTAAGGCGTTAAAATTTTAAATAAAAATTGCCTTGCAAGTGTGGAGTTGAGTACCAAGTAGCAAGTGGGAAATAAAAGTGTGCCAGGCGTGAATGAAATTTTTCTAAAATGAAGTTGATAAATTTTCCCCACTGGCGAATGAAACAAAATTTCTAAGGGAAGTTTTTCAAGAGTGCAAGAGATGATTAAAATTTTTCTAAGGCAAATATTTTCTGTGAAAATCATACGGATCTCAGTGGTGGAATTTTTTCCCGAAATACGAGGCAAATTTTTTCAATTGAAACCCAGGAGGATGGATAATAATCTTGAGAGATGAATTCAGAGTTCTTGGGTTTGGAGCAACACGGGATACGATGTGATGAAATCAATTTAAAATGGTGAAAATAATATTTTTTCTAAGGTTCAAAATTCGAAAAATTAAATGAACCCGTTCGTTGGGTACCCATGGATTCGAGGCGTTCTGAAGAAAATTCGCTTCTGGGTACTGAACATTTGCAATGATGGATGGATTTCCAAGTCTTTCAAACTTCGCCGACACTTTTTCAGTGAAGAATTTAATCAGTGCTCAAATTGTGAATTTTCCTAAGGGAAAATTTAAAATTTTCTAAGGCAAATTTGAATAAAATATGCTTTCAAGATGAATTTTCTTCGAATGATGAATCTGAGGTCAGTTGCTTAGATAATTTTGATCAAATTCTTCAAGGATGGATTTTTCAGAGCAGAAGAGAGTTAAAATTCAAATTCCAATAACAGAGCTCCGACTGGTGAGTAAAAAAATGATGAATTTAAATTAAATTTTTCGAAAAGGAATTCAAAGGCGCCAGTCAAAGTCAAGTTTCTAGAAGAACAAGATTCCCGACGACTGGAGACAAGTGTCAGAGATACCAGAGAGGGAAAATTCGAATTCTTGAAGTGGAGTAGTGGAAGTTTAATACACTGGCTAAAATTAACTTCTTCTAGAATTCGAATTTTAGCTATAAAATGGAGAAGTTTTTCACTTGTTTTCACAGCTGAGGAAGGCGAATTTGCTCTAAGTAAGGCATTGCAGTGAAGAGTTCAAAGTTTTTGCTGAGATTGCTGAGACTAGTTGAGGGAGACGCCTTGAGAAAGTGTCATTGCTGAAGTCAAGAAAGGACGCACTTGCAAGTTGCTGAGTATCCAAATCTGCATTTGAAGAGTTAAAGGAGAATACGACTTTGCAGGTTAGTTCATTCTTGAAGTTGAAGTTACTTGAGTTGAGGAGGGCGCTTTAAAGTAAAAGTAAGTTACTTGAGAACTCAAAAATGCAGGTTGCTGATTACTTCGGTGTCGAGATCGCGAGTTCAAATTGCTGATTGGAGTTGTTGCAGATTAAAGACACTAAAGTTTACTTAGAAATCTGTTCTAAGTGTTGAAGTTCGAATTTTTTTGAAGAAGAGGAAGCTGAGGTTTGCATATAAGAAAGTTATTGCAGCTTCTAAAGTCGACTGCAGCCCCTATGCAATGTCTTATTTTATTTTTATAAATTAAATTGCTGATGAATGTCATTGTTTGCAGATGGCTGAAGTAAGGACAACTGGAAAGGACAATGGTGCCTCAAGACAAGCTGTGATAAAGAAGTTGAGCAAGACATTCATGCCAGACTCGAAGTTTATTTCAAAGCTGGGCAAGTTGACAGACACTAACTTGGGCTCTGTCAACCTGGAGGCCTTCAAGAACAGAATGTTTGGAATTGGGAGTCATCGGCCTTCAATTACTTCCCACAATATCATTCGAAGCGGGTTGTATGCAGCTGCTGGTTTTCCACCAGCCATCCAATGCTCGGAGCTGATAATGGAGTGCGCCAATTACTATGAGAAGGATCATCGGTCAATCATGTCACCAGATGGCCAAGTACTTGCTAATCTTACTCTGGCAGCCATCGGTGAAGCTTTGGGGATCCCGATGCGCAAGAGCATGATTTATAAATCCAGAGAACGGGCGGAGCGGATGTATGCTGCTTTTGAGCGATGCATGGAGACAATTAATGCTCAATGGATGACCACTCCTAAGCCTTCTCGTACGAAGCTGCCCAAGCAGATCATAGCGGATGATTTGAAGCAGGAATACTGTGACCTCATTATGATGTTGAGTCGGGTCGGTGGCTGTGCACAGTCCTTCATTTTTGAACCTTGGATGTTTTACTACATCAACCTGGTGCTAGAAGGCAAAGATTATGTCAATTGGGCAGAGATGATCAACGACAACATACATGAGCAGCTCCTAAGTTTGAGGAGAACAAAGACATTTTACATGAGCTCCTACATTATCTACATGTTGGCACGGATGACGAAGTACAGGGGGATCTGTTACAAGGAACCTATTGGTTGTGGCTCCCACCAGTTTAAAATATATGATGCCTGTCCACAGTTGCATCTGGCAAGCACAACCCATTACTCGCGTGTCAACGATGCCTTCACCATGTATATCACGAGGCTGCTTCAGGAGCGGTTACATCATAGAATCTCGAGGGATGCCCAAGAACTAATTGAGAGGTATGGGTGTTGGTTTGTACAATTTCCGAGATTCTCTTATGTTAGGCTGCAAGGTTTCTCATCATACCCTTATAGGCTGCCTAAGTACCCAACAGATACAATATTGATGCTAGAGATATCTAGACAGTTGCTAGCCTTTGACAAAATTCAAAAGAAGAAGAAAAAGGGAGGAGTAGAATTTCCAATTGTAATGGGCAACTCAGATGAGGTGTGTCCTTCGATACAGGCAGCTAGAGAAGCTGAAAGTGAGCTTCAATTTTATCATTTCTCATATCACACAAGTAGACAACACTATGACCCTCATCATAACATCAAGTGGGTGTTGTCAGAGGAGTTCAAGCATAAGGCCACCATTGAGGATTATTGGGCTGATGCAGTTGATGAAATTGAAGTAAGGAAGGGAATGTTTTCTCGGTTGCCGATTACTCTGATCAGGGAGTGTGAGGTTGTGCCAGTTCCGGACCAGGTCAATGAGGATATGGATGTTGTTCATCCGGATTATGTAGCAGTTCGTGATACTCCACTTCCACCTATAGATTGGTCAGAGCCCGAGGTTGTAGATTTGGATACTCTTTCTATCCCTGTCATGACATTTACTAGAGCATGGGTCGATAGGAGGGTAAACAGGTTAAAGAGTAGGTCAATTGCCTTGACTTACAATTTGATGGGAGATCACAGGATGCCCACCATAGGAAGAAAGAAACAGATTACAAGAGGTCCAGAGTCCAGGAAGAAGGAAATAGTTAGATAGGATTAACCTCCACACAGACATGCTTATGACACCATTGGAGACACGTACTTCCAAGTATACGAGGTGTCTTTGTTTGCCGAATGAGGATTGCAGTTGAATCGTGTACCTGTGAGGTACGGATGATATTCACTCCACCTGAGGGAGCTTCCATTGAAATATTCCGGAGCCAAATTTTTTGTTTTTTCTAATTAATCAGATACAAGCAAAGGGCACTGCTATAAGCTAGAGGAGAAAACCAAAACGTGCAAGAAAGCAACTCTAACTAGAATGGCGCCGATGATGGCGAGCATTGGTCAGAGGATCTTCCTATTCTAAATGCAGGAAAGAACTCAACGTCAAGTATGTGCTACCCAATCCAATGCGGAGTGAGGGGCGACCATATGAGGGAGTGAAAACTAAAAGCAATGCTTGAAAGAAACTACTGAAAGTTGAAACACTCAACACCCAGAATGTGCTTGCTGACCCAGTGTGGGTAAGTAGCGACCATAGGGCAGAGATCTATCTATTACAAACTTCAAATGAAATTGAGCATTACAAATTCAAATCAACAAGCTGAAGAATGACTGCCAGTACTACTGGTCAGTTTACAATTTAATATCATACGCCTGTCAAGATGTTAGAGCTGGAAATATGAATCATTACAATACAATAAAATCTCTCTTGGCTGAGTTCAAGAGGCCACATCAAATCATTACAAATATTGAAATTAACATTCTGTTTTTCTGTTTTCCACAAATCTGTATTTTGTAATTAAAAACAGCAGCCTATGAATTGATTCAAATGCTCATAGCTCCCTTACAACTCACTCAAATTGCCCAAACTAAGATGCATAAGACTAATATGATGATGGCGCCCAACCCAACAAGTTAACCCGGACTCAATATGCAACGAATGTTTAATGCACGAATCCGAAGAAGGCTGAAAAGGTACGGCCTTGCTGAGAAAGGCGATTTCACTTTAAAAAATAATGCAAGCACTATAAAATCTATAAACTGGAGAATATGATTGCTCTTGACAAACAAAGAGAATGAGACGATACCCAGAAAGACTATTTTTGTATTTTTCAAGATATGAGTAAAACATGCAATCTGCTGTATTAAATGATGCTAAAATGCTGAAACACTAAAATGCCCAAAACAGATTCAACAATGCAAGAAGCTAAACACAATGCTCAAACTAAATGCACTCACAGTACAATGATTCACCACTAGATGTTGTCTTCCAAACACGAAGTGATGCCCAAGCTAGGAGGCCTTCATTCCTCGAAGCAGTCCCAGAGCCAATCCGACAGCATAACAGTATATTTTCCAAAGATCCCCCAAAAAGATGCACAAGACTCCTCTTTATAAGTTTCGTTTGACTTCACGAAACCCTAAAATCAGCTTTTAGGTCAAAACCTCTCATCTCCTCAAGATGGCGTACTTCTCCTTTATGGCTTAAGATATGATATTTTAAATGAATATCAACTTTGATAATTACGCCCCTCATAACATTGTTTTGACTTTGGGAAATATTAAAATAATCTTTTCATGAGGGTGCCACCCTCAAAGACCCCTTTTTAAAAACATCTTAAAGTCATTAATCTAGGCCCATGGTCAACGTTAAAATATAATATTTAAACGTGACTTTTTAATTAAATGACTTAGCTTATCCCTCCGGTGGTGCCCTGAAGCCAAGACTGAGCCAAACATCTGACCAAACTGAAGCAGGGAGTCAACCGAGCTGAACTCATCTGGAAAACTGCCAAAAATAGAATTTACTAAAAATAGTAAATTCCCAAAAAGTGCTCTGAATGCCGAGATGAACATACCACTGCGAAGCCCTCTGAAAACCCAGAAGGAATCCGCCATTGAATCCACCATCTCTGAGCAATGACCTCCTCAAAAATAGGAAACCCTAATTTTATCTTCCGACTAGCCTTCGGGTTTCCAGAAAAAGGCCAACGGTCACATGAATGATCAGGTTTGAGAAGGGGACATTACAGTCCGCCCTCCCCAAGATTGCTTGTCCTCAAGCAATCACAAACTAGGATGCTGCAATATCTCATCACTTTCCCAAGTTGCATCCTCCATAGGCAGGTTCTTCCACTTTACCAAACATTCTCTGATAGTTCTATTCCTCAAGGAACGTTCTCTGACATCAAGTATCTCCTCGGGAACCAGAACCAACTGTCCTTCTTCATCCAACGGTGGCAACTGTGAAGAAGCAACCACATTGTGTCCAAGTGCCTTCTTGAGGCGAGACACGTGGAAGACGTTATGCACTCTGCTATCTGAAGGTAGCTCTAAGTCATAAGCTACAGCCCCAACCTTTCTGATGACCCTAAATGGTCCATAGAAGCGAGGTTTGAGCTTCTCAGCTCCACTCTTCTTGAGAGTAGACTGTCTATAAGGTTGTAAACGGAGATAGACCATATCCCCAACCGCAAAAGAACGCTCTACCCGCCTCTGATCAGCATACAACTTCTGCTGATTTTGTGCAATCTGCAAATTATCCTTCAAGGATCTCATTATGTCTTGACTATGCTGCAACAAATCCTTGGCTAATGGTGCTTTGCTATCACCAAACACCAAATCTGCAAAGCTGGGTGCTTCATACCCATAAAGTGCCAAGAAGGGAGACATTTTGATTGACATATGAAAAGTAGAGTTGTAGCAGTACTCGCCTATATGCAGCCACTTAACCCAAGCTTTCTGCTGTTCTGACACATAATTTCTCAAGTAGCCTTCCAACCACTTGTTCACCACTTCTGTCTGCCCATCAGTTTGGGAGTGATAACTCGTGCTTGGAGTGAGCACAGTACCACTCATTCTGAAAACTTCTTGCCAAAAGGTACTAAGGAACTTGCTGTCCCTATCACTTACAATATTCTTTGGCAACCCATGAAGCCTAAACACTTCTCGAAAAAACAAATCTGCAACTTGGGCTGCAGAAAAAGTGCTGGTAATGGCAAAGAAATGAGCAAACTTGGTTAATCTGTCAACTACCACGTAAATGCAATCCTTCCCTTGGGCCTTGGGCAACCCAGTGATGAAATCCATTGAAATGCTTTCCCATTTTTGATTCGGAATTGGAAGTGGTTGCAGCAAACCGGCTGACAATGTATGCTCATTTTTATTTGCTTGACAAACAGGACATTCCTGAATGTAGCGTTGAACCTCTCTCTTCAAACCCTTCCAAGAAAACCTTTCTCGGATCTGCCTATAGGTCTTGGAAAAGCCTTGGTGACCAGCAACTGGAATGTCATGAAAATTCAAAAGAATCCTCTTCTTGAGCTTAGAATCAGCCACTAGAAAGATTCTTCCCTTATAACGGATCAATCCCTCAACCACCTGGTACCTTTCATCATGGAAAGTACCTTCCAGAATGCTGGTTGCAAACTGATTTTTGGCATAATCAGCAAGCAACATGTCTCTCCAATCTGCAGTAAGCTCACACAATGAGCTAAGATGAGGCCTTCTGGAGAGAGCATCGGCCACGACATTATTTTTCCCTTTGACATATTCAATGTCAAAGTCGTAAGCTTGAAGCTTACTCGCCCATTTCTGTTGCCTCTCATTTAAATCCTTCTGGTGCATAAAATGCTTGAGGCTATTGTGGTCAGTCTTAACCACGAATTTGTTCCCCACCAAGTACAGCCTGAACTTGGCTAATGCATGCATAATAGCAAGCATTTCTTTATCATAGATTGAGTATGTCCTCTCAACACCCCGTAACTTTCTACTTTCAAACACGATAGGGTGTTTGTCTTGCATCAGGACAGCCCCCACTCCTTCACCTGATGCATCACATTGCAGCTCGAAAGGCTTGGAGAAATCCGGGATAGCCAAGACTGGGCACGAACTCATGATCTTCTTGAATTTATCAAAAACAATTTGAGCCTTTTCTGACCAAGCAAAGGCTCCCTTTTTGGTGAGATCAGTAAGGGGAGCAGCATTCTGTGAATACCCCTTTACGAATCTCCGATAAAAACCACAAAGACCCAAAAAACCTTTCAACTGGGTCAAGCTCTCAGGGGGTGGCCAATCAACTACTGCTTTGATTTTTTCTGGATCTACCTTCACTCCCTTAGCACTGATTATGTGGCCAAGGTACAGTAACTCCACCATTCCAAATTCACATTTGGAAGCTTTGGCAAATAAGCTCTTAGATTTCATGATACTAAGCACTTCCTCCAAGTGCTTGAGGTGATCCTCCCAAGTCTTGCTGTAGATCAGAATGTCATCAAAAAATATCAGCACAAACCTTCGTAACTGATTCTGGAAGACACGGTTCATGCAAGACTGAAAGGTAGCCGGAGCGTTAGTTAACCCAAATGGCATGACTAAGAATTCAAAATGGCCATAGTGGCATCTGAAAGCTGTCTTTTCCACATCTGATCCCCTCATTCGTATCTGATGGTAACCTGACCTCAGATCAATCTTCGAAAAGAACTTAGCCCCATGTATCTCATCAATGAGCTCATCTATCCTGGGAATGGGGTATCTATTTTTGATGGTGCTTTGGTTCAAAGCACGATAGTCCACGCACATGCGCATGGTACCATCCTTCTTTTTCACAAGAACCACTGCAGAGGCAAATGGGCTCTTGCTTGGGCGTATGAAACCCATCTCCAAAAGTTCCCGAATATTCTTCTCGATCTCATCCTTTTGCCTCTTCGGATACCGATATGGAGTTGTGATCACCGGTTTGGCTCCTTCTTTGAGCTCTATGATGTGTTCTGAACCCCGTTCAGGTGGTGGTCCAGGAGGCAAATCTGCGAAGACTTTGCTCTTCTTCGTGAGTAGTGACTGGATATCAGGAGGTTGGTCACGCTTAGTCTCAACAGGACTAGCAGGAAGTATCATGCATTCGACAACCCACTCAGCTTGATTGTGACGGATCAGCTTTGCCATTCTTTTGAATGACACTACTCGAGGACCCCCATTGGACATGCCTCTCAAAACTATCTTCTTCCCATCTGATTGGAACTTCAACTCCATAGTCTGCAGATTCAAAGAGATCTCTCCAAGAGATCGCAGCCATTGAATGCCTAGAACGACATCAGTATCCCCAATATGAACTACATAGAAGTCATCCTTGACTTCGTAGTTGCCCAACTGCATGGTCATGTTAGATATTTTCTTGGTGCAAGTAATATGAAAACCATCGGCAACCATGACCTTGAATCCTTCGAACTCCTCTGTTTGCAGCCCCTTCTTGGCTACCACAACTTCGTCAATGAAGTTATGAGTTGCTCCAGTATCGATCAAAGCAACGATTCGCTGCCCTTTGACCATCCCACGAACCTTGAATGATTCGCTTCTTTGAAAACTGGAAAGTTGAGCTAAAACTCCGCCACTTCCCTTCTCATCTCCTGACTCTTCTGGAGCTCTATCTTCTTCATTTCCTTCAAAATCAGATTGCTGGTCGGAAAAATCAGAACTACTTTCCCCAGCAGAATAGTACTCAATCTGATTGAACTTGACCCCTTTAGGGCAAACATGGTCTTGGGACCATTTTTCCTGACACCGAAAACACAACCCCTTTCTTCTGAGTTCGTTCAAGGTTTCTTGATCCAACCTGGTGACATGGGGATTGCGATTCTTGAACTCCTTGTTCTGAGGTCTCAAATTATTTTTATACTGAGGCCTTTTTCCTTTATCCCTTTTCTGAAAAGGGGCATTTGACTGAAATTTCGCCTTAGGAGCAGCCCACTCCATGTTTCTTGCCTTTTTCATGGCCTCTTGCAGTGTTGGAGGATCAAAGGCTTTAATCCAGCCTTTGAGGGGTTCTGTCAACCCTTCACTAAAAAGAATCACCAATCTCCTTTCTGTGATTCCAGTCACCATGACTGAGAGTCTCTCAAACTCCGCGATGTAGGCTTCAACTGTGCCATACTGTCTCAATTGAGCAAGCTCTCTGAAATGGATCTCAGGATCTTTTTTCTCAAACCTTTCGATGAGCCTAGTGGTGAACTCATCATATGTTGTGATAGACCGATGGCCTAGAGTGACGAGGCCATGGTACCACCACTCATGCGCCACCCCATCAAGGTGTAGCGTAGCGAACTTGATCGCTTCTTCTTCTGCCATTGGTCTAAGAGCTAGATAGTTATCCAGCTTTTGAATCCAAGCTCGGGCTGAACTTGTATCACTTCCATCAAAATGAGGAAGTATAACTTTGTTGACAGCTTGGTACAAGTCTCCTTGATTTGATGGTCTTCTTTGATCAAAGTTTCTTCCTTGCCCTTTGTTCTTCCTCTTATGATCCATGAAATCATTGAAGGACATGTCCATCTTGATGTCGACAGGTAGAGAGTCATACTCTGTACGGCCAACCCTCAACTGCTCCACGAATGAAACATTCTCTTCAGGCTCTGGCTGATTGACTACAGGAGCTAGAAAAGTGGGCTTGAAAGGTCTGGAAGAGATGTAACTATTGTGTGACACTGTCCGGGCTGCATGCTCATCATGCTAGTTGGAAGCACTATGCTCCCCTCTATGGCCTGAGTTGTTCTGTGGAACATTATTCTGCCCCATTTTCCCCATCATGAAAGATACCATGTCCATCAAGGCATCCATCTTTTTGCCAAACTCCTTCCCGGGACTCGCAGATCTCTCTCTTCCTTTTCCACTGTCATCTCTGTTGCCAGAACTTCTTTCACCACCACCAAGAATCCTTTCATTTCTTTCATTATCCCCCATTTTTGTTTCTTGTGAAGGCTCCTAATTAGCCCTCAAGATCTCTGAAGCTGTTTGACCTTCTGGAGGTTGATACAACTGTGTCTGAACTATATCCCTCTTGTATACTCTTGCCAAATACCTCTGTTCTCTGTCACTCATAGAAGGCTGATTTCACAGGATGGCAGGATACGTGGCTCTGATACCACTAAAATATTCTGAGCCAAATTTTTTCTTTTTTTCAATTAACAGATTACAAAGCAGTGCACCTATTAAGGTTAGAGGAGAAAACCAAAATGTGCAAGAAAGCAACTCTAACGAGAATGGCGCCGATGATGGTGAGCATTGGTCAGAGGATCTTCCTAATCTAAATGAAGGAAAGAACTCGACGTCAAGTATGTGCTACCCAATCCAATGCGGAGTGAGGGGCGACCATATGACGAAGTGAAAACTAAAAGCAATGCTTGAAAGAAACTACTGAAAGTTGAAACACTCAACACCCAGAATGTGCTTGCTGACCCAGTGTGGGTAAGTAGCGACCATAGGGCAGAGATCTATCTATTACAAACTTCAAATGAAATTGAGCATTACAAATTCAAATCAACAAGCTGAAGAATGACTGCCAGTACTACTGGTCAGTTTACAATTTAATATCATACGCCTGTCAAGATGTTAGAGCTGGAAATATGAATCATTACAATACAATAAAATCTCTCTTGGCTGAGTTCAAGAGGCCACATCAAATCATTACAAATATTGAAATTAACATTCTGTTTTTCTGTTTTCCACAAATCTGTACTTTGTAATTAAAAACAGCAGCCTATGAATTGATTCAAATGCTCATAGCTCCCTTACAACTCACTCAAATTGCCCAAACTAAGATGCATAAGACTAATATGATGATGGCGCCCAACCCAACAACTTAACCCGGACTCAATATGCAACGAATGTTTAATGCACGAATCCCAAGAAGGCTGAAAAGGTACGGCCTTGTTGAGAAAGGTGATTTCACTTTAAAAAATAATGCAAGCACTATAAAATCTATAAACTTGAGAATATGATTGCTCTTGACAAACAAAGAGAATGAGACGATACCCAGAAAGACTATTTTTGTATTTTTCAAGATATGAGTAAAACATGCAATCTGCTGTATTAAATGATGCTAAAATGCTGAAACACTAAAATGCCCAAAACAGATTCAACAATGCAAGAAGCTAAACACAATGCTCAAACTAAATGCACTCACAGTACAATGATTCACCACTAGATGTTGTCTTCCAAACACGAAGTGATGCCCAAGCTAGGAGGCCTTCATTCCTCGAAGCAGTCCCAGAGCCAATCCGGCAGCATAACAGTATATTTTCCAAAGATGCCCAAAAAGATGCACAAGACTCCTCTTTATAAGTTTCGTTTGACTTCACGAAACCCTAAAATCAGCTTTTAGGTCAAAACCTCTCATCTCCTCAAGATGGCGTACTTCTCCTTTATGGCTTAAGATATGATATTTTAAATGAATATCAACTTTGATAAATACGCCCCTCATAACATTGTTTTGACTTTGGGAAATATTAAAATAATCTTTTCATGAGGGCGCCACCCTCAAAGACCCCTTTTTAAAACCATCTTTAAGTCATTAATCTAGGCCCATGGTCAACGTTAAAATATAATATTTAAACGTGACTTTTTAATTAAATGACTTAGCTTATCCCTCCGCAGGTGCCCTGAAGCCAATACTGAGCCAAACATCTAACCAAACTGAAGCAGGAAGTCAACCGAGCTGAACTCATCCGAAATCACAAAAATAGAATTTTACTAAAAAATAGT
>VDFB02238114.1:0-14165 GCA_007258455.2 Sequoia sempervirens | reverse complement strand
GAAATGGATGCAAATCAGAGACTACCTTTAAAGCTACAAAGGTTGAAGATCCAAATGAAGAGAACTTTGATGAAATAGAAGCTAACTTTGTAAGAAGAATGAGAAAAGGCTCTGGTAAGTATGAAGGTAAGTTCCCCTTTAAATTGCTTTAGTTGTGGAGAAATAGGTCATTATGTTGTAAAGTGTGTGGAAAGAGCTAAAAGAAATAAACAAAGATATGAGAAAGAAAAGAAAGGAAAGAAGATTAATAGAGCTTACTATGTGAATGAGAATTCTAGTATTTCTGATGAGGATTCAAAATATGAAGATCCTGATGATAATGAATGCTTGTTCTCAGCAATTAAGGATGAACCTACTTCTACTAATTTTAAAAACTAGGTAAAGGAAAGCCCTCCGAAGGAGAAGGAGAAAAATGAAGGTATGGTTATTTTTTGCCTACATGCTAAACAAGAGAAGAATTTTTGGGTATTTGATAATGATTGTTCACATCACATGATTGGTGATAAAAGTAAGTTTTTCAAGCTTGAGAAATATGATGGAGGCTTAGTCATGTTTGGAGATGATACTGGTGCTAAAATTTGTGGGATAGGTTCAGTAAGTTTTGATGGAAAGCATCATATTGACAATGTCTACTAAGTTAAGGGTTTAAGGAATAATCTGTTGAGCATTGGTTAGATGTACATAAAATCATATGATATTGTGTTTAAGGATGAGAAATGTGAGATCCGGAAAGGATCCAGAACATTGATTGCTACAGGAAAGAAATCTAAAGGGAATATCTATCAACTTAAGGGTGTTGATGGATGATTCTTTATGACTCAGATAAATGACAGTTGGTTATGTCATAGGAGAATGTTTCACATGAATTTTGATAACCTAGAAAGTATTAGTGTTGTTTAGGATGTGAGAGATTTACCAAGAATTACAAAGCTTGTTAATTCTATTTGTAGGAATTGTCAGTTTGGAAAGCAAGCAAGAAATCATTATAGATCAAAGGAATGTGCTCTAATACCAATTAATGGATTTGGCCCATATAGATCTCGTGGGTCCTATGAGAGTGTAGAAGAAGTTTAATGGTGAAAGCTACTTTATGCTTTTAATTGATTACAATTTTAGATATACATGGGTTACATTCTTAGAGGGAAATTAGATGCACAGATAGACCCGGCACCAAAAGCAATGGTTGAAAAATCAAGTTAATTTTGAAGATAAAATGCTTAAGATCCGGAGTAGAGGTGGAGAATTCACCTCCCATGAGTTTAATATGGTTTTTGAAGTGCATGGAATAAAGAGATAGTTATCTGCTTCAAGAACTCCTTAGCAGAATGGAGTTGTTGAAAGGAAAAATAGAACAATTCAAGAGGCTACTAGATCAATGATTACTGAGGCTAGTTTACCTAAGTTTCATTGGAAAGAAGCTATCATACCGCCATTTATGTATTCAATCGAAGTTCAAGCAAGAGAAAATAGTACAAAGACTCCCTATGAGCTATGGAACGGAAGAATTCCTACAGTTAAATATTTCAAGGTATTCAAAAGCAAATGTTATATCAAAAGAGATGAAGAAACTTTGGGTAAGTCTAATGCAAGAAGTGATGAAGGTATTTTTCTTGGATATTCTACTAAAAGCGAGGCATACAGATGTTTCAATAAAAGACAGAAAAAATGTAGAGAGCCCGAATGTGAAGGTTGATGAGGCAATGAAGAATTTTATTGATATTGATGGATATGTATCTGATGAGCATGATTGTACAAGAATAGAAGAAATTGTGGAAGAACAGGATAAAGATGAGAAAAAGAAGTAGAATGAAATAGAAGAATATGCTCCAGTGATGTCCCCTAATACACTAAAATATGTACAAAAGAATCATTCAAAAAGTGAGAATATTGGAGACAAGATAAAAGGTTTATTAACTAGAAGCAAACCCAAGCGTCAGCGGAATATATGTTTACTTTCTTAGATTGGGACCAAGACTATAGCTAAGCCCGTAAAAGCATGAAATACTTAAAGGAAGCCATGAAGGAAGAACCATGCAGATTGAGAAGAATAGATTGGGAAATGATCCCAAGATCGGTGAAAAAAACATCATTGATCAAAATGGGTATCTCGTAAATAAGTTGAATGAGAAATGGTGAAGCAGAGCTAGAAATGTTACAAGGCTTGTGTGTAAAGGCTACTCACAAGTAGAAGGTATAGATTTTTCGTGAAAATTTTTCCCTCGTAGCAAAGAATGAAGCTATAAGGATAAAGTTCTTGGCACTTTGCATTTTATAAAGACTCTAAGGTTTCATTAGATGGATGTCAAGTCAATACTTTTGAATGGTGAATTCAGAAGAAGAAGTTTATATGGAACAACTAAAAGGATTTCAGTTAACATATCAACTGGATATGGTATGCAAATTGAAGAAAGCTTTATATGTGTTGAAGCAAGCTCCTAGAGCTTAGTATGCAAGGTTAGATAAGTACTTGATTCAGCGAGGATTTAACAAAGGTACGGAAGACAGTAATTTTTACTTTAAGATTGAAAATGACAGAATCTTGATTGCAGTTGTATGTGTTGATGACATTATCTTTGGAGGAAATGAAAAGATGTGCAAGATGTTTTTGGAAGAGATGCAGAAAGAATTTGAAATTTCTATGTTTGGGGAGGTGAATTTCTTTCTTGGCCACAGATTAATCAAACAACAGAAAGGAATTTTCTACTTCACAGCCTAAGTATGTGAGAGAGAGGATTTCTGAAGAAGTTTGGGATGGATGGTTCCAAACCGGTAAGTACCCCTATGGTGACTAGTTGCAAATTGGGTAAAGATGATAATTCACCTAAGGCTGATTAGAGGAGGTATAGATCTATGATTGGTGGACTATTATATTTGACTGCTACTAGATCGGATATTATGCATGTGGTATGTCTTGTGGCTAGATTTCAAGAAGATTTGAAGGAAACACATGTTGCAGTTAAAAGGATATTCAGATATTTGAATGGCACTCTAGATTATGGATTGTGTTATCCTAAAGATATTGACTTTACACTTAGTGCCTATACAGATGCAGATTGGGTTAGATGTGTAGATGATAGAAAGAGTACAAGTGGTGTTGCATTATTTCTTGGATGTAGATTGGTGGCATGGTTGAGTAAGAAGCAAGATTTAGTCTCTTTGTCTACTACTGAAGTTGAGTATATTGTTGCTGCATCTTATTGTACACAAGTTCTATGGATGAAACAGACATTGAAAGATATCACAGTGCTATATGATGATCCCATTTCCATTTTCTATGACAATACATGTATAATTAATATTTCTAAGAATCCTATGATGCACTCAAGGATGAAGCATATATCTATTAGGTATCATTTCTTGAGAAAGAAGGTTATGGAGAATGAAGTAAAGCTTGAGTATATTCTAAAGAAGGATCAGATTGTTGATATTTTCACGAAGGCTCTTCCTAAAGATAATTTTAAGTATTGTAGCATAGAAAAAAGTACGCCTTTTCCTTGTTTGATTTGGGAATAATTAATGATAAATTGTATTTAATGTTTCCTTGGTCTAGTGTTGTGAGGTATTTTACACATCCACATTAGGTCTTGGACCCTTCCAAACTAAATTAAATGAATTTATCGATGTCTTGTAAAGGTGTTGTAAAGTGTTGTAAATGAATTTCACACTTTTCTAGAATTCTATTAAGCATCTAAGTCTAATGGACCTATCTTTCCCTTAATTCAATTTAATTGCATTCTCACATTAATCTAGAAGGCTTGTACATTAAACTTAGTTTTAATCTAGTGTTGTAACATTTTTTACACATTCACATTGGATTTTGATCCTTTCTAGGCTAAGTGGACCTCATTTTAATGTTGTATAGTGTATTTAATCACACTTTCACATTGAACTTTGTGTCCCTAGCCCTAATTACCCTTTATATCAACATTAATAGGCCCCTATGACCCCATATTGTGCATCCTAAGGCTTATTTTGATCAAAAACCTAACTATATCAACATATAAACCTAATTTTTTCACTCCTCGACATCCCAACTGGAAAAAGAGCCCCTGTGGGACCCATTCTCCCAATATGGCAAATGAGTCCCATTTGGGCCATTTTTCAGGTTTGAGCAGGAAAAATTAGGGTTTAAGTTTAATTTTCTTCAATGTTGGCCTTGGGGATCAAATTAATGGTCATTTAGGTGTATTTCCTATATGAACAAGCTTCTAAACCCTAATTCATTATCCACTCATCATTCATTATCCATCTCAAGTCAAGCAAGTTAGGGTTTTAGCATTTTAAGTCATCAAGATAGTTTTTGAAGGCATTCAAGGGTAGATTCTTCATCCACTGTTACATAAATTCAAGATCCATCATCATGGAAAGTCTATAATTGCATTATTTCATTCTTCATCATATTCTTTCATTATTTTGGTTTAATTACCTAAAAGGGGTTTGACCAAGGCAAACCCCCATTCCCTAACAATCAATATTTTCTCTCTCCTTGTGTGATTGTAGATCTAAGTACTTTGAAGGTTAGGAAATGATTGAATAATAGGTTGAAAACTTTTTGAATTCATATCCCTATTTTCTAGTTCATAATATCGACAAAAAGTCACTCATAATGCCGAAAATTAAGGTTTCGAATCCAGACCCCTGGAGGAACAGAAAGAGTAGACTGAAAGCTTCCATTTCCACTTTTGAGGTTTTAGAAATGCCAAAGTGGACTCATTCACCATTAGTGTTGAATTATTCCCATTATACCTATTTTTCAAAGGTTTCTACATATTATGATACCCATTTTTCTGAAACAAGCTCTAGTACAATTTTCCAAATCTGGGACTGATTCACCCAAAATGGTGAATGAGTCCCAATAGGTCAAAATTTTAAAATTAACAACATTTCCAGTCACCATTCCAGCCTCTACAAGTTTCCAGGTACACACTTCCATTTTTATAGTTTTTTGTTTTGTTTCATGAACATTTCTACGTCATTTAGCATATGTTTGCATATCACAATGTGTTTTCAAACATCTTGCATTTTCTAAGTTTTGCATTAGTAGTTAATCTCTTTTATCAATTTTCAGCATCTAGGGCATTCCCCTTTGATATATTTCAATATCATTTACATTGGAATCTCAAGGGTGTGTCCTTGAGTGAGCCATTAATATTTTTCCTACCTCTCTCCTTTTAGGTACAAAACCCTAGAAGTGTAAGAGATCCCCCACATTTCTAAAAATCTTTGGTTCAAGTATCTCTGGGAGAAGTTAGGGGTTATTTCCCCTCATTTTTTTAACTATATACATATGGAGATGCATTATTCCTATGGATCTATGTGTCTATCTTTCTTCCAAACTGATGTTTTGGTGGCTACCTCTCAGGGGGAGCAGGTAGTATCGGGTGTTGTCATTGTTTTTTTCATGTCAAAGGGGGAGAGAAGAAGCATGTGAAAAGAGAGAGAAGAAGCATGCGAAAAGAGAAAGAGAAGAAGCATGTGAAAATAGAATGAGAAGAAGCATATAAGAGATCATCTTCTAAGGGGGAGAAAACAAAAAAATGTATTTACAGCTAGTATGTTGTCTTTGATGGTTTTTCACATCATATGTTGCCATCAATGACAAAGAGGGAGATTTTTGCAAGAATGAATTTTCTGGAAAGATTGTTGGTGTTATCATTGATTTCAACCAATCAACTGGCTATCTACTAGTTGTTGTTGGTTGTATATGTTGAGGATATTGAGAAAATTGTAATAAAGATATGTTGCATGTGTTTAGTGGTTGCTCCAGTTTTGGTCCAGATTTGCTCCTATGGTTGTGCAGTTCATACATGTTGTTCATGGTTTTTAGTAGATGTTATATCCATATTTTTGGTTGTTGATTCATTGTAGAGTGGAAGTTGTGTTCACCAGTTATGAACTATGGTTTTCTATGTTTTTGGTTGAGGTCCAAGTGAAATGGAGTTGGTTTGGATTTCTCTTTGATGAAGTCTTGTAACTTGTGGTTCTAGAATTATGTTTCCCTAGTTCTATTGAAGATAATTGTGGCATCTAGAAGATTCATGCTTAATGGTTCTATGTGTTTTACACTGGATTGGCCGACCTTGTGTGAAATACTACTTTTGAGAATGATGAAGCATGTTGGATCTTTTTGGGTCCCTTGAAGCATGTGTTTTGGTTTCCCTCATTCTAATTCCACCCTAAGATGTTTTGGTGCTGACCTAATTTAAATTTAGATGTGGATAGTTGAATTTGGATATGTTTCAAAGTTGAAAATGGTATAAAATCAAGATGAGTTAATGATGAAGTGAGGATGCAAGAGAAAAGAAGAAGAGCGATAAAAGAAAAGAGGAAGTGAATTTTGATGTGACATTGATTCTATTCAGTAAGAGTGTGTGTGTTGTGAGTGTGGGAGATCAGTGTGAATCTTAATGTTGAGTTTTTGGATGGAGTGAGCAGAAGGTGAACTCCATCATTCATGCAAGTTGATAAAGTGAATATGGTGGAAGCCTTTGTTGCATTGGGATTGTAGTCTCTCTATAACAAGTCATCTTTTTCTTCTTTGTATCTCTATGGCAATGAGCCCTCTGGGTTGTAGCCTTGTTGGACAGGAGTCCTTGTTCTAGACATTGAGTCCTTATTTTAGGTAGTGAGCCTTATTTTAGGCAATGAGCCTTATTTCAGGTAGTGAGCCTTTTTGTAATTAGTATTTATATTCTCTATAGTGTGAATTAACCATCACCGTGGTTTTTCCCTTATTGGGTTTTCCACGTAAATCTAGTGTTATTGTGTTTATGTGTTGGATTTGAGTTTTTGCACTGGCATTTGATGATTAATCATTTAAGAAGTTTTAAGTATTAGTTCTAGTGATTGAATTAAAGGTTAAAATCAGTGACAACTGATTCACCCCCCCTCTCATTTTTCATATTCAACAGTTTAGGGGCTTGCCTCAATCAAACCCCCATTCGAACATTGTTTCCACCTCCACGAATAGCCAGATAGATAGATAGATAGATAGATAGAGAAGAAGATAAAATGCATAGAAAAGTGATGTGATAAATCCCAAGATGCTCAAATACATGTGAAAATTATAGATATTACCTGCAAGGCTTGAGAAAGCCAAAGAGAGAGAAGGGAAGAAAGAGAAAGTCATGAGAGCCAAGAGAGTTGTAAAGAGTGTTGTAAGAGCTTAAGATTTTTGTAGCAAGTTGTAGACAGTTGTGCAAGAAAGAGAATGGGAGAGAAAGAGAGAAAAGAGAGAACGTATAAGAGAGAATAACCAAGAGAGATCTAGAGAGATAGTAATAGAGTGAAAAAATATTTAAAAAAGATAGGAGGAGGGAAAAGAAGGTTCTCGAGCCATTACAAGGAGTCTTAAGTCATTTCCACTGACCAAGGTAGGTGACAAGTGGTAAGACACTCAAAAACAACCATTTGAATTTTCATATGTCATGAGGTGCTAGCGTAGCGCATGGACATCCACACGGTGCACTAGTTTCCAAACAAATTACATTCAAAAACGACGGGAGACAAAGAAAACATGAGGTTAATGTAAAAATGACGCACAAATGCATAGTGTCAAAATGTTCACACTTAAAAAATTCACATTATGTTTTGTCCCCCTTAATTTATTGGACCTAATTAAGTCCCTAATTTCCTAAAATTATGTATTCCAAGGCCTATTTTTACCATTTTCTAAAGGATTGCAAGCATTGAATAAATGCAAACAATAAATGTTTTGATCTCAACACTAAAATTCCTAGAAGATAGGACTAGGACCCATATGCCCATGGGAATATGGGCCCCCCTATCTTGTCGGGGACCAATTTTTAATATGTTGTTGATGGAAATTTAACATTCAAAATTCAAATCTTAAGTGTCGGCTTTTGGGATCTATTTTTTGAAAAATTAGAACAATTGCATATAAATACCTAGTTATTGCAACATTTGAAGATCATCTAGAAAACTATTGGAAAATTTTGATCAAGAGCACTATTGAGTAAGTCAAGTTTGGAATTTTGGAGCATTATTGCAGCAATTCGAGATCCAATATTGTGTCAAAGTTTATGTGTTCTCATGTTTTGTGAAGGCTAACCCTTGTTGTAGGTCTCCAAAGAATTCAAGCATTCAAGCAAGAAAGATTCAAATCCTTGAGGTGATGTACATAAATTCAATCCTTCAAGGAAGCCATTGAAGGGTGGTGAGATGTAGCACTTTGTGATTTCATCATTCCTTCCTTTCACTTACCTATTTATCATTGACCATGTCATTGTGGAAGTGGAAACTCTTACATGGGGTTTGACTGAGGCAAGCCCCTAAATGTCCCAACATTTCTTCTCTCTTTGAATGTGCAGGTTATAGGTTTAAAGAGGAATGAAGTAAAATTGAAGGAAATTTTTCCATTGTTGTACACAAATCCCTAAAAGTTATCATGCCATGGAAACTCGCCTACAAAATCATATGACAATATTCAAATAACTCTGTAACTGAGAAACAGAAGGTTAGATCTAGCATCAAAGGACTACAAAATCAGTTTTAGGACCCCCTATCAAGGACCCATATGCCCCTAGGTGTCTGATTCCTATGCATGCTAGATCCAAATATTTATGATAGGTGCACAATCTCCAGTACTTCTCAGACCTGCCTACATTTTGTTTTTTTCATCTATGTGTTTCTGGAATATTGTATTTATCAAATGAGGTCATATAGTTCAATTAGGTTAATCATTCTAAATCATTTCCAATCCACTTTCAAGGCCCCAAGATGCAAATCTAGGTCTGATTGACTCGCCTTCTTGGTTGAAAGTCAAACTATTCACCTTGTTGATCTTCATTCTTAATGAAACTTTGAAAAAGGGAAACTAATTGACCTTAGGGTTTATACATTCAACTTTAGGGTCCCTTTTTTTCACATGTTTCATTTTGGTGAACCCATCCTAACATTATAAAGCTTCTAAAATTGGTGTTCTTTCAAACCCTAGATCTAGGTTTTGCATCATATTATCTTGCATTTCTCATTTAGGGTTTCATATTTGCATCATAAAAACTCATAAAAATCCAAAAAAAATATACACCATATTGCATCATAGCTTGCATCAGGGTGTTTTTTAGTCATTTAGATTAGATTTTCATTCAAAATTGAATTCATAATTGTTCATTTTTGTTCACATTATCATACATTTGCATTTGAATCAAGTTGATAAATTCTAGAAAAATAATCAATGTTAGACATGTTTGTAGATAGCAATAGAAACCTTAAACAACAACTTAAACATTCAATTTTTTAGTTTTCAAACCCTTGTCAAGGACTCAAATTCCCTTGGTTAACCTTGTCCTTGTACAGGTGCATCAACAAAAAAATTCACAGTTGTTTGTCTCTATTTTTTTAGTATGTAGGTACTTGCAGATCTTTGTCTTGGAATCGATAGTTTCTTGTTATTAGGAATTTGGCATATATATCATAAAAGTGAAAGAAAGTGCATTTTTTATGTTTCAACATTGCATCAAAAACATCATTTTCAAGCCTTTACATCTTTGAATCAGTCAATTATTACATTTCAAATATAAAACTTGCATTCATAACTTGTTCAAACATCTTCAACATTATTCCATACTTGCATTTTTCATCAAATCAACACAAAATAAGCAAATTATGGGAAATCACTTACTATTACAATTGTTCACAAGTATAATCAAAATCCTTAAGCACTATAATGTAGAAGTTGAGAAAGCCAACTTCATGCACTCAAGATCACCTGCATGCAAATAACTTGTCACATAAAGAAGAGATGGAGACAAACAAGCAAGTGTGCTCTGAAAGCTGAAAAATGTATTCATCCGAGAGAGAGAAATTACAATGATGAATCCTTATAAAAGGATATTGTGCAACCCTAAAAGAAACCCTAATAGGAAGACATTTAATAATTAATATAATTATTAAATGTCACAAAATGCAACTAAAGTGAAATTCAAGAGACACTGACTGAGGATGGCTTGGCCACTTTAGTGATGAGCACTTAATAAAAATCTGAACCCCACCACTGGCACACCATGAAATCCCTGAGAAAAAAACTCTACTCCAAAAAAAAGAGATGAAAGAAATAAATGCACTAATAAATGTAAGGATAGGAGGTGGATAAATATACACCCCTATAGACAACTTATATCATATAAGTACATGTACAATGGTCTCCATAGGGAGAAAAAAAGAAAGAGACTAGAAGGCCCCCCACAATGAAGAAACTCCCGTCGCACATATGGATGCCTGAGGTAGAATCCAAAAAGAGATCCTAAAGCAGAATATAATATTCCTCCCCTTGGGAAGAAATGGATCCAAAGGACAATGTCGAAGAAACCCTGTGAAAAGAGAAGAACCAAGATGTCTCAAGATGTGTGCCATGATAGGATGTTGAAGAATCTCTCTGTCTGAACTGAAACAAAAGATGTCAAATCCAAACTGAACTGAAGACTCAAAAATTGCAACCTCTGAATGCATGGATGATGGTGGGTTAACAGCTAGAATATGGCTGTCAACAAAGAGGAGCTGAAAATCCTCAAAGTAATCCTCCAGATCTGCAATATAGGACTCTACAAACAAAGATGAAATGCCTGCAAGATAAGAATCCCAAGTAGCCATGTCTGAAAGATGTATGATGTCCTGCTTAGCTGAATCAATAGGAGCTAAAGAAGAGGCAATATCAAACTGATCAGGAACAACAGGAGATGATTTTGATACATGTATAATCTCAGTCTGAAGAGTAGGAACTGTGAGACAATCCTCTGATTCATCGGAATATAGAAGGGTGTCTAAATACTGAAGTTCCTTTAAAGTATCATGATCAAAAGGTGTGTTCTCTCTCCAACCAATGGGTACAAGACAATCTGAAGCAGGATCCTCTGGGAATGGAGAAAGACTGGGGTCTCCATAGATCTCCCAAAGATGTGTCCAAAGTGAGTGAGGACAATCAATGCCCGATATAGCCCACACAGTGTCAGAATCAACACTAGACAAAATAACTCCTACTATGTGATTTCTAATGATATCCCAAGCTAGTTTTCCCTCTGAAGTTGCTGGTTCAGGTATGAGATCATACAAATAAGGCAACAAATTTAGCCACCTACAATGTGTAAGTATACCCTTTGCCCATGACTCATAATTACCCCGTTCCAGAAATACAACTGAAGGGTGAGTAGAAAAACCCATGATAACTCTTCAAATTAAAAATCTAAGACTAACTGACCTCAATACTGATAAATCAGATCAACATATGCCATCCCATGCAAACAAATCATTTCCAAGTGCTGAAACATCCAAGTAACTAACAGATGTGTGAAAACACAAAATACTGAATAAAAGGTACCTGGTGCAGATTCTGGAAAAATAAATGACAGATCTGGAAAGAACACAGAAACCCCTTTCCAACGCCTATTTGTTTGCAAAAAACGGAGTCCGTATGCAAAAGATATGGCTCCGGGAGTGCAAAAAGTTTGTTCTGACTTTGACTGAGAAAAAAATCATCAAAACGGAAAAAACTGAAAATAAGACCTACACCATCAGATCGGTGCCGGAATCAGCTTTCCAACGGTATCTTGTTTGAAAAAAACGGAGATCATACGCCCATTTTACACCCGATTTACTGAAAGAGCCCGAAAAAGCACAATAAGGTCCTTCAGAAGCCCTGGGGGCTAAAAAAATTGGCCCCTGGTCCGCTGGGCGACCAGGGGCTGGGCGCGGGTGGCGCGCTGGTGGAGGTGGCGCGAAGGTGGCGCGCTGGAGGCGCAGTGGGCGGAGCTCGGCGGGCGGTTGCCGGCGGCGGCTGGGCGGCCCGTTGGCGGAGGTGGCGGCCCGTCAGCCGGGGTGGTGACCGCCGCCGGCTGGTGGCCGTACACGGGCGGGCGGGCGGCGCTGCTTTAAACCTGCGCCAGTTTTTAAAACTTTGTTTTTTTATTTTTTAATTTTTTTGAATTTTCGACCTCGAAAATCGTGCCTGGGGGCCGTACGGCCCCTGGGTAAAAAAATTTTGCCTTCCGGATCAACAGTAGCCAAACTGGGCTTGCCTTATATGAAAATATAGGTTTTTGGCCGCTCTGAATCCAACCGTGAGGTCCGTTTGGGCCCAAAATGCACCCAAAAAACGGAGTTACCCAGATCCTCAAAAAAAATGCCAGATCTGATGCATGCGCTTGTAAAAAACGCTAAAAAAAATTGATTTAAAAAAATCGTTGGGCAAGGAAACCAGATCTGAAAACTGCACCAAGACCCTCTCAAATTAGCTGAAGAACTTCTGAAAGCCCTATCAAACCCTTGAAGCTCCAAATTCTTCAGAAATCGAATAGGAAGCAGCAGGTCTGGAGCTCTGATACCATGTAGAAGTTGAGAAAGCCAACTTCACAGACCCCGAAGATCACCTGCATGCAAATAACCCTGGGCTACGTAAAGAAGAGATGGAGACAAACAAGCAAGGGTGCCTGAAGCTGAAAAATGTATTCATCCTGGTGAGAGAAATTATAATGATGAATCCCCCTATAAAAGGATATTGTGCAACCCTAAAGTAACCCTAATAGGAAGACATTTAATAATTAATATGATTATTAAATTTCACAATATGCATCTAAGTGAAATCTTAAGAGTAGAATAAAGGTGACTTAATTAATATAATTAAGTGAAAACCTTTACTCTAACATATAATACATAGCCAAATTTTGAATTTTCAAAACCCTTGACCAAGACTCAAACGCCCTTAGGTACCCCTGTCCTATTATTCTTGGTCAGACAAAAAAAATTCCCAAACCTCTATTGTCATGTTTCCTGTCTGATTTTGTTTTCTAATTTCTATTTTTGAGTGTTTATTGTGCTTATTTAATAGTCTTGTGTTCATCTTGGGTACACTTAGTGTTGCACAAACAATTTTCATTGCACCAAAATATCAACCTATTAATGCCCGATACAACAGCCAAACTTAATGAATCCATAGGAGGAGGTTAAGCCATGTCACGAACCCAAGTGCTACACTAAACAACACAAGGAGACCAAGAGCGCACACCTTGAAATAATATCCCCCAACGCAAGTGAGGGGTTTAAACCTTTGACCCAACCTCTAATACCAATTTTTGCACAAACTGTTGTCATTGCACCAAAAGATCAAACTATTAATGTCTGATATAACTGCCAAAGTTAATGAATCCATTAGAGGTGGTTAAGCCATGTCAGAAACCCAAGCACTATGTTGCACAGCACAAGGAGACCAGGGTCGCACACCTCGTAAAACTTAGTGTTTTGGAACTTGTATGAGTTTCACGACCTGGTTTCATATTACCAATACTTCAGTGAGACGTATTTCTATACTTATGGAATATCATGTTGGTTTCACATCCATTGTGGATCATGAGTCTTCTAACTCTTTCAGGAAAAGTGTTGTCAATACTCAACCCATTTTCAACTCTATTCCTGATGTTAACATTCCAATGAAAACCTTATAAACACCTATCTATATAGATTTTGAGACTATGGTCTCACATGTTCCTGAAGAAAAACTAAAAAAATTGGACAAAGACTTAGAAGGAGTCCAAGACTATGTGAGTACTAAATCTCTAATTGGTCTTGTGATCCCTATGTTAGACAACATGAGGAAATTGATTAGTGACGCTCATGGACTAGAGATTTTGCATGGCCTAGCTCATATAGTTGGTTCCAACATCCCTACTATAGCTAGTTACACTCAAGCTTTAGGATATACTCAAAGTCAAGGAGGAATTCAAGTCTCCATCCCTACAACTATAGACTCTATTCCTAGATACACAAATCCAACTATTGCTTCAACAACACAACAAAGCATTGGTAACTCCAACAATAGGTATTTCCATTGCAAATCCCTATGGTTTTGGATATTCACATGTCACACCTCAAGTTTCATCCTCACTCATAAATTTACAACATACTAGCCCACCAAGCACATACACACATCCATCATACTCAAAACATTCCCAAAACATGTCAACCAATGCTTCCATCATCAACCAAATTTTTGCAAAATGTAAGCTCACTTCAACAACAAATCTCAACTTTGAACCAAAATCAAAATGGACAACCATCACAATATGTCAAAATGAGCCCATTATCATTTAAAATATTGAAAGCACAAATACCACAAAACATAGAGATACCCCAATTTGATAAGTACAATGGTAAAG